>JAQQZT010000012.1:37766648-37778300 GCA_030068275.1 Clarias platycephalus | reverse complement strand
CTAATACAATATTGTTTCCAATGCTGAAGCAAACATGATTTTGTTTTAGTCTATTCACTACTCAGCGAAATAATTTGTTGATGGTGTGGGGGGGAGGGGGACTATTTTGAGTGCAAAAATGAACACGTTTTATTATAAACTTAGAATATCAGCCTAAAAATATATCACCATAGGAGCACGGCTCCGGAGCCACAGCAGAGGCATGAAAGAGCCGCATGTGGCTCCGGAGCCGCAGGTTGGTGACCCCCAATCTAGGCTATATATTTAAATATATGCATATATATTAAAAGAAAGATTGTCACAAACATAATAAAACCACCTAAATCCAATCTAGTGTTTTTTTCAAACTAATGTGTATGAAGGCTGCTGTCCTGCACTCAGTCGACTTTGCAACCAATCTGAAGAGCTGCTATTTTAATGTTATGACTTTTAATAGCTTTTGTTTTTTTTTGTTTTTACAATAAAACCTCAAAATATAAAGTTATGATATTAAAAACTGAAAATATTACAGTAAATATGATTTCCACACGTTTAATTTATTAGTTTGTTTTAATCTGCGCCTGAGAACTGCCGCCTGAAACATGACAGCCACCTACTGGTCTGAGACATGGCGTCTCTTGAAATCTCGCGCACTGCCGCTAGTCGCCATGAGATTCCTGTCCCTCTGACGCGCATTTTGTACTGCCCCATCTGTACCAGCCACCTCCATGTGCTGCATTTCTGTTGGCCCAAAATGAGACTAGCTGAATGGCAGAATCTGGAACTCTTTCAATAAGCTATGTCTCTTTGAAAACGATAACACAGCAGTCTCTAAACTCACATCATGTAGTGTGAAATCTGGCTGGCTAAGGTTTGTTTTCAGTCTAGCACAGACTCCCACCTGCTTGCCAGACTTCCACTTATCATATGATGCCGAGGACTGAAGGCCTGGTCCCCATAGCAAGCCGAGGTGTCATAGCTCTTCCTGCAGCTTATCCTCATATATTGTTTGCTGGTGTCACACTGTGCACCAGCGATGGGTATGCACCCAAACCTTTTTTTGCCCCTCACTCATTCTGACAGCTCACTACATAGACAGTCTCACCTACTATAGATCTGTGAAAGGGTGGGGTCGCTAGATCGGCCATGGCTGATAAAGGATGAGTGTTAATAGATCGCTGGCTTGTGCCATTTTATAAAATTTAGGCGAGGGAGAAAAGGTCACTGCATTCGCTCTGCCCACCACCACCGCTCACCAGCCTTTGCCCACATGCCAGTGGGGCTCTGCCCACAGACCTGCACGTACATCCTTTCCTTCCCTTTTTCCATTCCTCCCTCTTTTTAACCCTTTCCTTCCCCAATATTCCTAATATTTTCTTTAAGACCTCATCTCACGTCTGTGTTTGTGGTGTCGCCCATGTGTCAAACCCATTACACAAGGAAAATGGGCCACAAACCAGAATAAGTAAAAATAGCACATTTGACCAAAATTCAACCATTTTAGATCCAGAGTGCCTGCTGTGTCCTACTGCCATGCCTCCATCTATATTAAATATATAATTAGTTTTGTAACATCAAAAGTTTATTTTTTATTTCAAAAAATATTTTTATATTAAAAATAAACATAGTGCTGTAGGTTTTATATTTTATATGATGGTTAATATATTATACAGAAGTTTAAAATATATTCAGCATATAAGAAACAATAGTTAGCAGTGTCACCAGAAAAAAAACTTACAAATATTTAATAATGAAAGAATGCATGAATATTTGAATGGTTATTAATGCATGTATATTTACAGTATTAGGATTAATGTAATGCATTCCACTAAAATAAACAGTAGAACTTAATATAAGAACTTAAAATGTTTATTAATGAAAGAACATAATTTAAACCATTATTTTCCTTATATGGAGAAAAGCTATATAATAAATAATTCCTCCTTATTGTATTGTATTGTATTATATGATATTGAAAAAGGGAGTGTGCATAATATCAAGTGTTGACTCTTGTGTTATGAAAGTTTAAAATTAATTTAACATAATATTTAGACACACCAACAGCTGAAGAAAATATGATTTCATGAAAGAACATTGATTAATGCAGAGTCTCTTTGGAATATTTGCAGAGTTACAATTAATTTAATGCACTTCCTAAACCATGGGTAAAACAGAGCATAAATAAATGGATTAATCGTGGAATTAAGATAAAGTGTAATTAAAACTTTCTGACCTATTTCTAACCGTAATTCAATAACATTGCCTAATAAACTATACATAAAATATGGAAGTAAACACCCCAGAAACACAGAAACTAAAATGCCAAGGGTTTTAGCTGCTTTTCTTTCAGATTTCATTGAGTGAGAGGTGATTTTCTGTGTTTTAGTCCGTGTGTCATTATTAAGCTCTCTGATAGCAGTGGCATGTTTCTTAGCAATCATAAAAACTCGAGTATAGAACATAATTATGAGAGAAAGTGGAAATATAAAGGAAAATACAAGATCAATTATAGACCAAATGTCATTTGCAGAGAGAAAACACTCTCCAGGACACATTACAGAACTTTTGAAGTTTCCATTAAAATATAGCAGTGCTAACATATATGTCATCACTACACACCAGTTAAAAACAACAACAGCCCAAGTAATTCTCACAGAGACAATGTTCATGTAGAGAAATGGATTTGAGAGAGCCAAATACCGATCCACAGAGATCTGAACAATCGTATAGGTTGATATTGATGGATAACTAGTTACTAACCAGTAGATTGTGCAGAAATCTCTTCCAAAAATCCAACATGACTCAATTGACCAGATTAACATTGGTGGCATTACAAAGATGCCAATGAGGAAATCCGACACAGCCAGAGAGAGTAGATACATGTTAGTTGGTGTATGAAGCTGCTTAAAGTGAAAAACAGAGATGATGACAAGCAGATTTCCACACACTGTTAACAGAACCACAGCAGCTGAACACCCGTACAGTAAGATATATACTGCAGAAGATACAGATCTCTCTGGACAGGAGAAATGCACACAGCGATCAGACTGGTTAAACTCTGTCCGATTCATCAATGCATAATTCCTCTATGGTCTACAAAATTTAAAATAAATCAAGCTGCTCTGGTGCTTTTATACTTTGGAAATGAATCACACCTCCCAAATTTGAGTGGCAGCAAAATAAATATGATGTCACACTTTATGGGAACACCAAATATCAGCAGTGTTTCCACCATCTAATGTGATCTTGACTGGACTGATTGGATCTTTCAAATTCATTAATATAAAATCAATTACACCCACTGTATGTAGTTAACATTAGACAAAGACATAGTTAACATAATTTACCAATTACGAAATTCACATATATGATCTGCTCATTAGATATTATGATTTAATACAGTAGCATAATTTATTTATTCTTTCATAGCACAAGCATATTGATTTTTTTTTTGTAAATATGCCTGTGCTTTGCTCTTCCAGGCTCTTCATGTAGAAATAAAACAACCTAAACTTTGTTGCCCTTTACACAGAGAATTTCACTGTGCCAGACTTTCGTCACAGTGTTGAAATAATATACACTGAAAATAAAATGCCCTGACCTCAATAAATGTAGCTGCAGTATAAGGTACATAGTATAATAACCCAGATTCTTTTTTAAATGTTGAGGTAGTGTAAGGGTTAACCCCTAGAGGGCGCCAAGGCGCCCAAAGACTCTTTTGTGTTTGTAGTTATTTTGGTTCTGTTTAACTTCAGTTCCCAGGCTGCACCTCGGCCAGGTGACGTAAGCATTCACCTGAGCCGAGGAAGGTAATTAAGATGAGTATAAATAGCCTGTTTCAGTTGAATACGTTGTCTAGCATTAGTTGTCATTATGGTTATGTTGATGTTGTTTATTTGAGATTATACAAAGATTAAAGATTACTAAGTGCTCTCATCGAAGGGCTTTCGTTTGTTTTGTTTTACTTGAATAAAAGTCATTATTGAACCGCCACCTCGCCTCCAGCAATTATGACACGAACACGCCGACACCCAAGAAGGAAACGTGACAGGTAGTATAAAAGTCTCCATTATTATTTTACTATATTAATGTATCAGTGTAACAATACAATCAGGGAGTATACCATAAACCTTTTCATATTGTTGGTTGTAACTATGCTAAATAACAAAGACCCGGTCATTTTAGTTAAATTATGTAACACTTTTAATGATTTTATTTCAAACAGTTTATTATAAAACACTTGCATGGCATTAAGGGGTATTATCAATGGCAAGTTTCTCACCTACCATGCGGAAGGCCCGGATTCCCACTATGCCCAAACCCCAGCCACTGGATGCAGTGCTAGTCCCAAGCTTGGATCAAATTGGTTGTGTCAGAAAGGGCATCTGGTGTAAAACCTATGCCAAGTTGTGTGTGGATCAGACAGGAAAAGCCAAAAGACTAACAACAACCTGCATGGCATTTAGATTAGGATTTAAGACAGCCCACAACATCTGTTGGCAAGCATTGTACCAATGTCCGGGCTTATGACAATAATGGCAGATATCAAGTGAAACAGATTGAGAGTTTTTCCATCATCAGAAGTTTGCATCAAAGCAGACAAATGCATTTTCACATTAGAATCTGCTGAAAGACTGGCAGAGAGTTCCGCCATTCAGGTTTCAAAAGCGGCAACACCATGCGTAACTGAGCACCTAAGCCATCAGCCCATTGCGCAACAGGAATTCGGCTGGATATTACTTCGTCTGTAGAGTCCAAATAATTTCCATCATACAGCATAAACACCTGTGCATAGCGCTAACTGTATTCAAGGACAGATTTATATTTTTCCTGCTAATAATCCACAACTCTACACCAGCATTCATTATAGTCCACAAAATCACAAATAATCATGAGAATGTCATCAGAACACTTCTTTGTCCTCATAATGATAATAACTGATAATAAACTCTTAACTCATCTATTTCTGAGGTCAGAAAACATATGGCAATCACTTCCAGAGGATAGAAATTAAACAGCTGCATTTTCCGCTGCATCTGCGTTAAGAAAGGGCCCATGCCCATCTCTCTTGGATGTTTAAAGTCTTTCGCCATACAATCTTTTTCAGCAGGACTCAGTGGCTTGTTTGTGATTACTACTTTTGAGTCTTTATCTTTTTTAGAGCGAGACTCTCTCATAGCCATCAGAGCCATGCCAATGAGTGTTGGATCTAAGCCATGGTCTAAATTTTCAACGTCTGACTGCTCTATTAATTGTCTCTCATAGTCAAGATTAGGAAGAGATGGATACATTGACTTTGATTTAGACAGAGATAGCTTTCATGCTTGTTTTTCCAAAACCTAGATTTTGTTTTGGAAAGAATTAATGGAGCGCTGAGACTGCTAACATGTTTTCTGAGCAGAGAAAGCGGCATGCTTATGATTAATGCATTACTGTGCGAATTTACTGATCTTTTTGTCTCACTTTACATCAGTGCAAAACATACAGTTTATACTAAGATGTAAACATCAACCCAAGGCCAAGAAAGAAAAAAGAATGGAAGAGAAATACAATCAAGGTTAAAAACATCACGTGAGAACTAATTAAACAAGGTCACTTATAATGGGCTTGAAGCGAGGCAGCGTAGTTGGGACATGTGGAAGGTTGTGTTGATTCGCCGCATGGTTGAGGGGAGCAAGAGCTTGACAGCGCAGGGGTTGATAATCTTGGTAATTGTGAAAGGGCCTACATAGTGGGGGGGAAAGTTTACGGGAGATAGTTTTGAGGGGAAGATCCCTGGTGGAGAGCATAACCCTTTGTCCTATTCTATATTTAGGGGCCTGGGAGCATTTACGGTCCGCTTGATCTTTGTAGGACCTGCTGAGTCATAGCAGGGTCTTCCTGACTTGGGCCTAGGTCCTTCTACAATGGAGGACAAAAGCTTGGGTGGACGGGACGCTGATCTCCTGCTCCTGAGATGGGAACAAGGGTGGTTGGTATCCCATACAGCACTGAAAGGGGGACAGACCGGTGGATAATGAGATTTGGGAGTTGTGGGCGTACTCAACCCAAGGTAGGAACTGGCTCCAAGAGGTAACATCCCGAGCGGCCATACACCTCAGGGCAATTTTGAGGGACTGATTCTTGCTCTCAGTCTGGCCATTTGATTGAGGGTGGAAACCAGAGGACAGGCTGGGAGAGGCCCCAATCAGCTTACAGAATGCTTTCCAAAACTGAGAGGTGAACTGTGGGCCCCGGTCTGAGACAATGTCCATAGGTAGGCCGTGGAGCTTGAAAAACATGGTTAATCATGAGTTCGACAGTTTCCTTGGTGGACGGGAGTCTTGGTAGCGGGATAAATTGTGCAGCTTTAGAGAACCGATCTACCACGGTCATGATGCAGGTGTGGCCGGCAGAGGAGGGTAGTCCAGTGACGAAGTCCAGGGCAATGTTGGACCAGGGGCGGTAAGGGATGGACAGGGGTCTGAGGAGGCCAGCTGGGGCCGTGTTGACATGTTTGGACCTTATGCAGATGTCGCATGCCGAGACAAAGCTTGAGACGTCCTCCTTGAGGGTGGGCCACCAAAACCGCTGCTGGGCTAGCCAGACTCCGGAGCCAGGGTGGCACGAGAGTTTCACCAGGACCTGAGAATGTAGAGCGAGGGGAATGAAGAGGCGGTTGGGGGCAGGTTGCTTGGGCTTGGCTCATGAGAAAGAGCTTGCTTGACTCTAGTTTTGATGTCGAGCTCGGCCACGGCGAGCAAGCAGGGGGGGCGGCAAACTAGTTTTGCATGCGGCAGGATCTTATGTGGTCATAAATAGTCTTGAAAGAGCATCCGACTTAATGTTTTTTGACCTTGGTCGGTAGGAGAGGGTAAAATTGAACCTCGCGAAGAAGAGGGACCACCGGACCTGGCGAGAGTTGAGTCTCTTGGCACTCTGTAGATACTCAAGGTTCTTGTGGTTGGTCCACACTAGGAATGGGACCTCCGTTCCCTCTAGACAGTGCCTCCATTCCTCCAGGGCTGATATGATGGCTAAGAGTTCATGGTCTCCGATGCCATAATTACTTTCAGCGGGAGTTAGGCGGTGGGAGAAGAAGGAGCAGGGCTGCAGTTTATTATCCAGGTTGGATCTTTGCGAGAGGACGCCTCCTACTTCAGTGCTGGAGACGTCGACCTCCACGATGAACTGACGTGACTGGTCTGGGATAGTGAAGATAGGGGCGGAGGTGAACCGCCTCTTACGCTCGCTGAAGGCCTTCTCAGATTCCAGATTCCAGCAGAAATGGGTCTTGGGAGAGGTGAGGGCTGTTAGAGGAGCGGCGATAGAGCTGTAGCCTCGGATAAACCGACGATAGAAGTTAGCAAAGCCTAAGAATCTCTGAAGTTCTTGCCGTGAGGTAGGGGTAGGCCACCTAGTGACGGCTTGGAGCTTGGCAGATTCCATCTCGCTGCCTTTGGGGCTGATAACGAACCCGAGGAACGTGGTAGACGTGGTGTGGAACTCGCATTTCTCAGCCTTGATGAACAGGTTGTTCTGCAGCAGCATCTGCAGCACCTGCCGGTGTTGGTGTTCTTCTGGGTTATGAGAGAAGATCAGGATGTCATCAAGATACGAATACTGAAAAATTGAGGAAGTCCATGAGAACGTCATTGATTAGGGCCTGAAAAACTCCAGGGGCATTAGTAAGTCCAAAGGGAACCACCAGGTATTCATAATGTCCAGTTGGGGTATTGAAGGCTGTCTTCCATTCGTCCCCCTCCCGAATGCGGACGAGGTGATAGGCCTTGTGAAGGTCGAGCTTGGTGAAGATCCTGGCCCCCTGAAGAAGTTTGAAGGTGGTTGACATTAGAGGGAGAGGGTACCGGTTCTTTATTGTGATGTCGTTAAGGCCCCTATAATCAATGCACGGACGAAGGGAACCATCTTTTTTACTCACGAAGAAGAATCCAGCCCCTGCCAGAGAAGAGGAAGGACGGATGATTCCTGCAGCGAGGGATTCTGTGATGTACTGGTCCATGGCTTGGCATTCCTTGGGTGACAGAGAGTATAGACGGCCCTTGGGGGGAATGGTGCCTGGGAGCAGGACAATGGCGCAGTCGTATGGTCAATGGGGGGGAGAGAAATTGCATGTGATTTGCTAAAAAACAGCCTTTGAGATTGTGGTATTCTGAGGAACACGGGTGAGGTCCGGTGACTCCTCTGCGGAGGCGGGGTCGACGTATGGCGTGGTGGCGGCTCGTAGACATGACATGGAACATGATGGGCTCTAGGACGACTGTGGCATGCGATCCCTCCATGATGAACAGCGAGGTCTGTTCCGACTGGTTGCCTGAGACCCTTAGGCCAATGAGAGGGGTTCTGTGGGTGATAGGTGGGAGTGGACTCCCGTCAAGGGCCTGAACCTTGAGGTGGTTCTCCAAGGGCAGCGCGGGAATACCCCTGGGCTTTGACCGAAGCCTCCTTCAGCAGATTACGGTCCGAGCCAGAGTCAACCAGTGCCTGCACCAGGTGGGTCTGTTGCTCATGGATAAGAAAGATCTGGGAGACTTCTGGGAGTCTCGCCCTCTAGTGCTCCCAGCTGAACTAGACGGCGCACCCCATTTTGCTGGACAGTTCTTGAGCAGGTGTCCTTGTCTCCCGCAATAAAATCAGGCTCCTTCCACTCGGCAGTGGTGACGCTCTTCTGGGGTGAGGCGTGAATCTACTCGACCGGCCAGATCCATAAGCTCTTGGAGAGACGAGGGTAGTTCTCATGAGATTAGCTCATCTTGGAGTGTCTCCGTCAGTCCTTCAATAAAGACGTTGCATAGAGCTCGGTCGTTCCAACCGCTGGAGAGGGCCAGGGTCTGGAACTTAATGGCGTAATCGTAGGCCGAGCATGAGCCTTGGCGGAGTTTGAGCAGTCTTCGGCCCGCCTCCCTGCAGTGGCATGAGCAGTCGAACACCCTCTTCATTTCTTTGGCGAAGTTCTCGTAATTGGAACAGCAGGGGTCATGGGCATCCCAAAGCGTGGTGCTCCATTCCCAGGCATGTCCTGACAGAAGCGTGATGATGTAGGCCACCTTGGATCATTTAGTGGAAAAGGTGGAGGTTTGGAGCTCGAAAATCAGTGAGCACTGGGATAGAAAGGAGCGGCAGGGGCCTGGATCTCGTTCGTAGGTGGGAGGGGCGGGGAGGCGTGACTCTTGTTGCAAGTGAGGATTTCCTCCTTGCGGTAGGGAGAGTTGAAGCCTCTGGAGCTGGGACGTGACGTCAGCGAGAGACTGCTTTGTGCTGAGTAATTCCTGCTGATGAGTTCCAAGCAGAGCACCTTGACTCTCCAGTGCTGTTCTCAAGCCGCTGGATCCATAGCTGGCTGGATTATTCTGTCATGGGCGCAGAGCAGAACGAGGTGAATCCAAGTGCGGTTAATAATGTAACAAGATGCGGGGGTGCGGTCGGGAAGCGTAAGCGAGGGTCAAATGCTGTGAAAGTCAGTCCGCGAAACGTCAGAAACCAAAGCACGAAGTGAGAGCCATAGTCAAAAGGAAAGCGCGAGATCGAAACCGGGAATACACAGGAGCGAGGTAAACAGAAACAAAAAGAACGAAAGATATTATGGTATAACAGGCGGTTGCCTAGTTACAGGCTCCCGGCCAGTGGGGACGCTGTGGGAACTTTTCCTCTTAATTTAATAAAGTGAAGAAGAGAGGCTAGGCTAGGCTAACAGCAGCAACCCATGTATCTCTGGTCTCATATAAACCCGAATGCGGGACCTGTTACTATGGAGTGATATCCCGGACATTTTTCAAAAAGAACTGCAAATTGCATTTGCAATTGCGTTTCCCATATGTGGACGCATAAAGTGTAACATAATTCAAATGCAATTGCAAACTTTGCATTACTGTTTGCTTTTTCTCCTTCGCGAACACACACTGACTGCGAAATTTCAAATGAAAAAGCAAAGTCTATTTGCATTTGCATTTCCCATGTCTTACAAGTTATGAGCCTGTCATATTTAAATAGCAAAATCAATTACCACGTTTGCTTCTTCACTTCCTCTTCGTCGCGCATGTAGCATGCCAAAACTCAGACGAAATCGCTAATCCATTTGCAATTGCATTTCCAATGCATTACACAGAAATCTGTCAATCAGCGTCAGGGGTGGGTCTATACTATGGGGCATGATTGTATGGGGAGTGAAGTCACTCGCAGTCACAGACCAAGAGGGGGAAATTTGAGCAATGGAGGTGAACCGAGATTAGCTTATCTATTTATCAAGAAATAAACACACAAAAATGACAAATCGCATATTTTCTTACTCTGGAGTGGACAGAGAAGCTGTTACAAATAAATATATTTTTATATCTTCTTTTGTTACAGCCTGCTTGAGATAAATCTTTCAGAAACGCTTCTTACCGGCGCTTTATAGCGATGGAGTCACTATGGGACCGTCTAAAAAGTGCATATTCAAGACCCAATCCTTTGTTTACAGAAGAATACACAAGATTACAGAGAAATACGTCACAGGACATCAAACATATTACATTGTTAGGCTACAGTACGGATTATTTGTATATTTACAGTATTTGTTTTATTGATTAATAATAATTTTATGTGCATTTAAAAGTAAATGATTCTGTCCTGCTTTATGAGTGGGTCCTACTACACACTGATTTACTCTTACTTAGTAAACTCCTGCTTAGTAAAGTTTGGACATTAAACCTGTTCTAAGAGGGTCTTCTGGATTCTCAAAATGAACAGAGATTACCCTTAGTTGATAACTGGAATGTTTTCTGGGAGTGTCCTAGGCTCTACCACACTGATGGCCTGCATCCTAGCAGAGCTGGAGCAGCGGTCCTTTCTGACATCTCCAGGACACTGCGAACCATCTGATTGGCGGTAAGTCATACCTTAGATTCCTTAGATATTAGCCACAATACAACTCACCATACTGATGGAAGCGCACACATAGCTTGTCCTATAGAATTTGTGTCTGTTCCCCGAATAGTGAGAAAAAAGAATAAATTTGTTAAACTCGCCCGAAACAACCTAATAACCAGAAAACGAGAAAAAAGGCCAAATAAGTAATCAAAAACTGCAACTAAGTTTGGAATTCTCAATATCAGATCCCTTGCGCCTAAAGCACTTATTGTCAATGAAATGATTTTAGATTATTGCCTTGACGCACTCTGTCTCACCGAAACCTGGCTTAAACCAAATGAATATTTTGGTCTGTATGAGTCTACTCTGTCAGGATATTTCTATAAGCATGAGCCCCGTCTAACTGGTCGCGGTGGTGGTGTTGCCACTATATACAATGATGTACTCACTGTTACTCAGAAAACAAGGCCCAGGTTTAACTCATTTGAAGTACTTATCATTAATGTTGAACTCAGAGAAATACATAATAAATCCTTTCTAGATTTTACAATGGCCACCGTGTACAAACCCCCTGGGCCATATGTCGATTTTCTTAAAGAATTTGGACATCTACTATCAGACCTTTTGGTTAACTCTGACAAAGTGCTGATAGTAGGAGACTTTAACATTCATGTAGATGATTCTAACGATGCTTTAGCACTTACATTTATTGATTTACTAAATTCCTTTGGGGTTAAACAAAATATAAATGGAGCAACTCACCGCTGTAATCATACGCTAGATTTAATTATATCCCATGGTATAGATGTCTCTAATATAGAGATT
>JAQQZT010000012.1:37737138-37748104 GCA_030068275.1 Clarias platycephalus | reverse complement strand
AGCCTGGCCGGGAATCGAACCCGGACCCTGGAGGTGCAAGGCGACAGTGCTAACCACTACACCACCGTGCCGCCTGGGTGTGGGATTGTATACATTTAAATGCAAATTCTGCCTTAATAGCACTTTTGTTCTGACTTTGTTTTGCTCATAAATTGACAGGAAGAATATGGGTTCTAAATTAAATTTCTAATACTGTAGGTAGAAGTTATACATATAACGCAGCAAATAAAATAAATAAATAAATAAATAAATAAATAAATTATGTCAGTGATGATGCTGATGCTGAAGTGCACCAACCAATCATATTTTCTCAGTTCATTTTGACAATTCACTTACAGCTGGTTAAATACAAATATATCTGTTCCCTTTAAATAAGATTACTAAGAAGTATTTTGCACACATTCATAATAATTTAACCTAGCATTATTTATCAATTTGTTTTCACTAAAGCATTTTTTTTTGGCATGTTTTGCCCCAACACATGATCTAGTTAAATGTTAATAATTGTGTGTACATTATTATATGGTGGGCTTTATTTTTAATTTATTTATTTATTTATTTTTTACAACATGTAGCTAAAGTACCTGAGTGCCCTCATCCTGTTTCATGAGTACGTTTATGAATGAACATTTATTAATGCAGAGTCTGTTTAGAATATTTCTAATGTTAATTTAATTTAAAACAGAGAATAATTGAATAGATTGTTATTGGAATTAAAATAAACCAAAATTGCAATCTCTAGTTTAATAACATTTGCTAATAAACTGTAAATAAAATGTTATATTAAACATACCAGAAACACTGCTTTTCTTTCAGACAGTATGGAGGCTGAGAGAAAGTACGAGTTGATGTTCTGTGTTTTGGGCTGTGTGTGATTATTAAGCCTAATTATTAATAGCTATCACAAAAACTTGAGTATAATACAATATAATTTTGACAGAATGCGGAAATATAACTGATACAACTGATGAACACTCTCCAGGACACATTGCAGAACTCTCAAAAAAAACCTATATATTGCAGAACTCTCAAAAAAAATTTTATATATACACATGCATACACAGTACAATGCTTCAGATGTGTCATTAAAAATAGATTTCGTATCAAGGTTTCTATAAATTACAAAAAGAGAAAACATGTTTTTATTAACAGCTCTCTACTGTAGAAAATGATACATAGCACATTTCCACATTCCAAATGTTACCATGCCTTTTGACTCCTTTTTTGATCAGAGAAATATTTTAGATGGACTGGTTAAAAAGAAAAAAAGAAGTGCCCATCAAAGACATGCAGCTCCCCATATAAAATATCCAGCATGACTCAATTGTCCAGATAAATAATGGCGGCATCACTAAAGCAGCCATGAGGAAATCTGACACAGCCAGTGAGAGCACAAACATGTTAGTCAGTGTGTGAAGCTGCTTGAAGTGAAAACAGAGATGATGACGAGGAGATTTCCACAAACTGTTAACAGAACCACAGCAGCTGAACACACATAGAGTAAGATATAAACTGCAGGAGATGCAGATCTCATTGAACAGGAGATATGCTATACTTTATATATTGTACATGTGTATTATATAGTGTGAATGTGTTTACTTATAGTAGATTAAACTCAGTAGTGTACTAACATTTAAATAACATTACATTTTTGTAATTTTATGATGAGTGATAATTCATGAAAGTACACTGATTAATTCAGAGTCTGTTTGGAATATTTGCAGAGTAATAATTATTTTAACGCACCTCCGAAACCATGAATAAAACAGAGCGTAAATAAATGGATTAAGTGTGGAATTAAGATACATAATAACAAGGACTTTATGAGAGATTTCTGGCTGTAGGTCAATAACATCACCTAATAAACTGTAAATAAAATATGGAAGTAAACAAGCCAGAAATACAGACACTAAAATTCCAACGACTTTAGCTGCTTTTCTCTCAGATTTCATCAAGTGTGAGGAGATTTTTTGTGTTTTAGGCCGTGTGTGATTATTAAGCTCTCTGATAGCTGTGGCATGTTTCTTAGCAATCACAAAAACATGAGTATACACTATGATTATAATAGAGAGTGGAAATATAAATGAAAATACAAGATCAATTACAGTCCAAACTTGATTCGGAACTGAAAAACACTCTCCAGGACACATTACAGAAGTTGTGAAGCTCTCACTAAATTGACAGTAAAGTATATTGTATACAAGGCACACACACCAGTTAAAAAAAATCAAGATGCACATTGTTTTTACAGTCATTGTGTTTGTGTAGAGAAATGGATTTGACAGAGCTAAATATCGATCTGTGGCGATCAGAGCAATATTATAGATGGACTGGTTAAAAAGAAAAAAAGAAGTGCCCATCAAAGACATGCAGCTCCCTGTATTAAATATCCAGCATGACTCGATTATCCAGATAAATAATGGCGGCATCACTAAAGCACCCATGAGGAAATCTGACACAGCCAGTGAGAGCACAAGCATGTTAGTCAGTGTGTGAAGCTGCTTGAAGTGAAAAACAGAGATGATGACAAGGAGATTTCCACACACTGTTAGCAGAACCACAGCAGCTGAACACACGTACAGTAAGATATAAACGGCAGGAGATACAGATCTCTCTGGACAGGAGAAATGCTCACAGCGATCAGACTGATTAAACTCTGTCAGATTCATGAATATAGAATTTCTGCAATGTTTAAAGACTTTAAATAAATACCTCAGATTGGATAGCAACATAAAGACCTAACTGTAAAAAGTCATAATCAACAAATTGTGGCTCAAACTGCTCTGGTGCTTTTATAGTTTATAAATTGGGCACACTCCCTAAATTTGAGTGACAGTATAATAAATACTGTATGATATCATGCTTTGCTGGAAACAACGGACTAGTAATTGCTCACCAGATAATTAATCCTGTGAGTATTCCCGTGTGGCCTCAGCTGATTATAAAACTGAACAAATTAATAAAGTTCATTGGTTAAAATAACTATTCAAATGAATTTTAAGGTCACAGGCAGTCATATAAGCATTTCACTGCATATCGTACTGTTTGTGTATGTGACAAATTGAATTTGAATGAATAAACCACATGTGTAAAAGAAGTGATGTACACAAAGATGGTTGAAATACGGCCATTTTAGAAACTTATTATTTTTTTTTTTATATAGATTGTGGAGGTGGAGGTACAGCCAGTACCCTGTGAGGGCTCCTCACTCTACTCCACCAGGAAGCGCATTCAGCACCATTACCAGCTCCATTGCAGACAAGAGAGTGGTGGGGAGCTTTAACTTTCCCCAGCTGGCAGATTATAATCTCTGACCACTCTGGAGTCATTGATGCTTTGCAAACTTGACACTCTTTCACTCACTGACCTTTCTCCCTGACACACTTTCCCCCTTTTCTTTTACAAAGTCAAAGTTTAATAAATCATTGTTTTTTCAGCACCACGGGGGTGAAAGCATCTCTCTGCAAAGTTAATGCTCCATGATGACGTTAAAACTTTTCTACAAACTTTTGTGTGGACACTGGAACTGGAAGGATGGTCACAGCAGGAGTGGAGCTTGATTCTCATTCCCCTCCTTTCTAGACAAAGTAGCAGGCTTACTTTATGTTCACAGGGGAGAAAGCAGAGGACTTATGACACTGGGTTTCCACTACAAGTTTATCTGGATTGCCTGCACAGAATCATGTATCAATGAATAAATCCATGGCCTGCAAAGTCACAGAACAAATGGTTGTCAACCGAGTTATGTGCTCCCTCCCTTGGGACGAGAGTCCTCACCTCACAGCGAGAGGTTGTAAATGAGTTCAAGCTTTCCAGACTCTCCATCAGACAAGAGAGAGAGGAAAGCCTCCAGCGTGAAGCCCACTGTGCTACCTCACCACTCTGATGAACGAAAATGTGCAGCATTCACCATGCATGGAACCTTCCTGCAATGAATCCACAAAAAAACAAAAAAAAACAAACAAACTGGAAATACAAAACAAGACCTAAGAGACAGACATGAAGAGGACAGGTGGAATAAACCAAAGGGTTTCAGTTTAACGAATCGGACCTGTAACATTTAGAAAATAAGTGAGTTTTGAGTAGAGATTTAAATACTGAGATTTTATTAACACAACGGAGAGAGTGTGGTAGAGAATTCCAAACTTTGGGTGCAAGAACACTAAATCATCTGCCCCCCATTGAAGAGAGACGGTACCAAGGGAGAGCAAAAAAACCCAGAATCGGAAGAACGTAGTGAGTGGGTCGGGATGTAAGTGCAAGCAAATTGAAAAGATAAGAGTGAGCTAAGCCATTTAAAGATTTTAAAACAAGGAGAATAATTTTTTATTTAATACGGTAGGCAACTGGGAGCCAATGGAGATCATACAAGATTGAGGTTATATGAGCAGAGTGTTTGGTATGAGTGAGTATTCTAGTTTTGAATATATTGTAATCTGGAGATGGAGCTGGCAGGTAGACCAATGAAAAGGGCATTACAGAAATCAATGCGTGATGAGATGAATGCATGGATGACAGTTTCAGCATCTTTGGTACTGATGAAGGGACGCAGTTGGGCAATACGATGCAAATGGAAGAATGAAGATTTAGTGACAGATCTAATGTGATACTGAAAGGAGAGTGTGGAGTCGAAGATTACTCCTAAATTTTTGATAGTAGATGTTTTGATGTGAGAGCCAGCAATCTCACAGGTGAAATTGGTGGAAATGTTGCTGGTGAGTGCTGGGGTTCCAATGAAAATTATCTCAGTTTTGTCCATATTAAGTTTCAGAAAATTTAAGTTAAGCTAATCTCTAGTGTCCTTCACGCAAGCAGAGATTTTGTCAATTTTGGCAGATGGAGTAGGTGTACAGATAGAATATGATTCAATGGTGAGGTGAAATGTTTCTGCCAGTGGTGGCAGGAGTGCCAGAGGACTGCACTCAAGAAGCCAGTTCTATTACCGGCACGCCTTTTGAGGTTTTTATCATGGATTTGTTCATCCAGCTCCCAAAGTCAGCATGAGGACATGAATACAACTTGGTGGTTGTGGATTATGCCCCATGCTACTGTCACTGCGAGCGCCTGTGATGGATGTGCGCCCAAATTTACAATCGCTCCTCGCTCACTCCATAGGCTCCCTTGATAGGCGACACCCCCTTCTGCAGGTATGCAAAGGGACAGAGCCACCTATTCGGGCCGGCTGACGATAATTAACGCTAATAGGATCTCGGGCTTGCTCCGCATTATAAAAGCAAGGCGCAGAGTTTAGTCCGGGGTCTGGGAAGTACTTCGTGCGGTGGAGCAGGGGAGAGTGGTATGCAAGTGGGCCAATATGATGCACCCCAGGGACTTTGAAATAAAGGACAATGGAATTCCGCCCTTTGGAATGGAATCCTGCACTGAGGACAGTGTGGGAAAGAACTGCGGAGGTTTGTGTTAAGACTGCAACAGCCGCGTAAAATAAAAAATGATGAGCTGTATTATATTAATTTATTTAAAACAAGGATGACTCATTAACATGTATTTTAGCCATTGCCACTCTCTCTCGCAAGAAACATGAATGTAAACTGGTGGAACGAAGAGACAACCTGTCCCCATCACATAACCAAGAGCTAAAGAAACCGATCAAACAGTTCAAGGACATGTTCTCCACTGAACTGGGGTTCACAAAACGGATGAGACATGACAGTAAAACACTGATACAGTATAATTATCCACCAGTTTCCTTATCAAGTCCTGAAAGCTCTCTGGGAAAACCAGCTCCTCCACCTTTGACAAGTCTTAGAAGAAAGAAGAAAGGCCATCTTAGCCTTACTAAAGCATCATATCTGGGGTACAGAATCAGCCATGGATTATTAAAACCCCAAGAGAAAAAGGTCGAAGCAGCCTACCCACAACCGAGGACAAAGAAACAGATGTGTGCATTTTGGGGTTTGGCAAGCTATTATCGCCATTTTTGTACTTTTTTTTTTATTTTCTATTTCAGCAGCTTTCTTAAATCTGATCTGCAAAAGACAAGAGTTCAAGAGTTGACTTACCAACAGCTAAAGAACCACCTCATGAACTTCAACCCTGACTTCAACATGCATATGTTTCAACAACACATTCATTGTGCATACAGATGCCTTAGAAACAGAGTTGTCCTTTCACAAGAATTACAGAGAAGAATATCTAGTCTTGTAGAGCCTTTTAGTTTTTTCCATGAGTAGGAAACAGAAGTGTGCTACTGTTGAACAAGAGTCTCTAAGTGGGCAGTGGAAAAGTTGAAATACTACTTAAGTACAACTACAATTTAATCCCTTATCTTGCCCCCTTGCAGTGGATGACAAGAGAAAAGGACACAAACAAACAATCATATCTTTTGCTGCTTACTCTAACTGCAGGACCCTTCCTTTTCATTCGAGCAGAGAGTGGGAATGCAGCACAGCAAGGCAGTTGGCCTGTTGAGGGGCCATGTCTTCTTCTCTTTGACCAAAATGAGTTTGAAAATGGGGTGGTGGTGGAGATACAGCCAGCACCTCTTATTGTGTGACTGCTTTCTCACTCAGATCAAACATGAATCGGATTCAGTGCCATAGCCAGCTCCGTTGGGGTGGGCAATTTAACTTAAGGCATCAAGACCTTACAAAAGAAGGTCCAAAATGCCACCCCAGTGAGCGCTTTGTTCCAGGTGTATGTCCCAATAACCCACTCTTTCTCTCTGTCATGACCACCAGTGGCCTTCCACCTTCCACCTCAGCTAGCCTGGCCCATTGAAAGATTTTGAACACCCAGTTTAATAAATCTATGTCTTTTCTACACAACCTGTTGTCTCTGTCACAGGGCAGAGCAGAACAAGGCTAATCCTAGTACAGATGCGGATCGCAACATTAGACGGAAGCATGGTTGGAATGCGGAAGCGAGGGTCAAACACTCGGGAATCAGTCAGCATACCGCAAAATGAGAGCCATAGTCAAAAGAGGAAGCGTTAGATCGGTAACCCGGGAAAATCAAAGAACTGAGCAACAATCCAAAAACGTGAAACAAGAGCTGTGGTCAAAATGAGGAAATGCGAGATCAAAGCCGGAAAATTAAAAAGCGGGACGAACAAATCCAAATCGTGAGACAAAAACGAGAAACGAGAAAACAAAATGAACTAGGTAACATGAGAGCATGAGAAAGAAAACATGAGACATTTGGAGCAAAACACACACAATAATCCAGCAGTTTAAGCAAGGCACAGTGTGTGAGGCGTGAGGCAAGATGTGATCATGAGGTGAGACAGCGTAACTGGGTCACATGAAACATGGGGTTGGTTCGCCACATAGTGGAGGGGAGCAAGAGCTTGACGGCACATATGTTGACAATCTTGGTGATGATGAAAGGCCCACTGTAGCAGGGAGAGAGTGTATGGGAGAATTCAGGAGAATGTCTCGGGTAGCATGACCATCTTGCCTCTTGTAACTTCTACAAACCCGTACTAGCATCTTTCTTGCAGCCAGGTTTTTATGCAAGTATGGATAAAAGCTTGGGCAGACGGGCCACTGACCTCCTCCTCCTGTGACAGGAGCAAGGGCTGTTGATACCCCAGGCAGCACTGAAAAGGAGACAAACCAGTAGTTTGGGAGTTGGCGTACTCCACGCAGGGCAGAAACTTGCTCCATGAGGAGACCTCCCGGGAGACCATGCACGTCAGGGCGACCTCTAGGGACTGATTCTTCCTCTCAGTCTGGCCATTGGACTTGGGGTGGAACCCTGAAAACAGATTGGGGGTGGCTCCAATGACTTGGCAATAGGCCTCCCAAGACTGTGACATGACCTTTGGCCCACGGTCAGAGACGATGGCTTTGGGGAAGCCATGGAGCTTGAAAAAATAGAATATCATGAGTTCGGTGGTCTCCTTAGCGAATTGGAGTTTAGGCAGGTAGATGAAGTGAGCAGCTTTAGAGAATCAATCGACCACATTCATGACGCAGGTGTGACTGTCAGAGGTGGGTAACCCTGTAACGAAGTCCTAAACAATGTCAGACCACAGACGTTAAGGGATAGGCAGGGGCCTGAGGAGGCCGGATGGGTCCATGTTGAAATGTTTGCTCCTCACCACAGCTTGGAACTGTGTGGCCATTTCAGGACCTGAGGGCACAGAGAAAGGGGAAATGAAAAGGCGATTAGGTGCTGTGTGACTTGGCCATGGCTCATGAGGAAGACTGAGCTGATGGGTCCAGGATAGTGAGGATAGGGGCAGAGGTGAAACGCTTTTTAAAGTCAGTGAAGGCCCCTTTGGATTCAATCTTTATCCCTGATGGCCCAATGCTGAATCCAAGGAACATAGTGGACGTGGTGTGGAATTTGCACTTCTCTGGTTTCACAAACAGATTATTTTCTAGGACTCTCTGTAGCACCTGCCAGACGTGGTGTTGATGCTCCTCCAGGTCCCAAAAAAAGATCAGGATGTCGTCTAGGTAGACAAACACTGTAGTGTTAAGGAGATCCCTAAGTACGTCGTTAATGGGGACCCGGAAGACAGCGGGGGTATAAGTAAGGCCAAACAGAACCACTAGGTATTCATAGTGTCCTGTAGGGTCACTCTCTCGAATGCGGACAAGGTGGTATGCATTACACAGATCCAGCTTGAAAAATAGCATGGCTCCTTGGAGGAGATTAAAGGCAGTGGAATGGGGTACCGGTGTTGTCCATGGAAAAAGGGAACCATCTTTCTTCCCCGTGAAGAAGAACCCGGTTCCTGCCGGAGAGGAGGAAGGACAAATGATCCCCGCCGTGAGGGACTCAGTGATGTACTGGGTCATGGTTTGGCGTTCTTTGGCTGACAAAGAGTGTTGGGGCCTTTGGGAGAAGTGGTTCCTGGGAGCAGATCAATGGTGCAATTGTAAGGCCGGTGTGGCGGGGAGAGGAATGGCGTGCCATTTGCTGAAAACAGCCTTGAGGTCGTGGTACTTTGCGGTAACTTGAGTGAGCTCTGGTGGTTCCTCTGCCAAGGCCGGGTTGAGGCACAACGTGAAGGGAGCTCGTAAGCAGGTCGTGGAGCAAGATGGGTTCCAGGGTGAGATCGAGTCTCTGGCGCAGTCGATCTGCTGGTTGTGACCGATTACCCAGTGGAGGCCCAGGATGACCTTGGCAGGGGAACTCTCCATGACAAATAGCAATGTCAGCTTCGAATGGTTGCCTGAGACCCTTAGAACAAGTAGAGTGGTCCTTTGAGTGAAGGGAGCTCTCAAGATGGGTCTCAAAGGGCAGTGCGGGGATTCCCAGAGACTTAGCTGAGGCTTGTTGATTAAGTTGCAGTCCGAACCAGAGTTGATCAATGCCTGTGTCAGGTGAATCCGCTGTCCATGGATGAGATAGAGGGGGAGCAATCAGCGCTGGTCTGGACATCTCTTTGGGGTCATGTCTTCTAGTCCTCCCAGCTGAACTTGAGGACAAATCCTCCTTACTGCACAGTTCTTAAGTAAATGATCCGAGTTCCCGCAGTAGAAGCAGGTGCCCTCCACTCGGCGGCGCCGTCATGGGGGAGACGTGGTTTGCGTCATATGCTGTAGTTACAGCATTGCGCCGGAGAGAGCTGGAGCCATTGGAGCTGGATTGTGACATCAGCAAGGGTTTGCTTGGTGGTGAGCAGCTCCAGCTAGTGAGGTCCAAGAAGGACACCTTGTCTCTCCAGCACTGATCTCATGCGGTCAAAATTTGCTGGATTCATATTGCTGGCTGGATTTTTCTGTCACAGGGCGGAGCAGAATGAGGTCAATCCAAGCACAGATGCAGGTCACAACGTTAGACGGAAGCATGATTGAAGTGCGGAAGCGAGGGTCAAACACCGGCGAATCAGTCAGCGTAGCGTCTGAGCCAAATCGCTAACCGATAGCCGTGGTCAAAAGAGGAAACGTTAGATCGGTAAAAGGGAAAATCAAAGAGCGGAGCAATAATCCAAAAACTTGAAACAAGATTGGTGGTCAAAACGAGGAAGCGAAAGATCAAAGTCCGGAAATCAAAAACCGAGGTGATCAAATCCAAATCGTGAGACAAAAAAAATTAGAAACAAGAAAACGAAATGAAACGAACTAGGGAATGTGAGAGCATGAGAAAGGAAAGGAGTGAGAAAATTGAAGCAAAACACACAAAATAATCCAGCAGTTTAAGCATCACACAGCGCGTACATAAATGCTAGAGCAATCAGTAGGAAAATGGGAAGCAGGTGTGCAGACTGGGCGGAAACAGGAGCGTGGGATAGGACACATGATGGGCTAAGGAAAACATGAACACATGGGAAGAGATGGACAGGCAGGGAATGAGTCATAACAGTCTCTTTGTTTATGCTCGTACTGTTCCACTATAAGGCTATACAAACTTTTTACCTGACTGTTTTGCACCACAGATCTAATTACTCTTTATAATCACAGATATAATCACTCTTAATCACTGTGCATTTCAGTGTGTACAACACATCAAACCTTGAACTGGACTAAAAGCGTCAAATACCACTGTGTGTTTCATGTTGCCAAGAACAGGAATCTGAGGCTAAATCTCAGGCTGATTATCCTTAATTTGTGTATTAGACAACTCAGTAAGTGTGTGACAACCTGAGCCTCACTCATTCCCATCGTTTACATAATGTAAATAATAAATATGAATGTCACTGTACATATTCTTCTTGCTATGTGCAAATCTAGTATTTGCAAAGATTTGTGTGGGTGGGGGGGGTGAAATATAGCTGAAACAATGCTGTAAAACTATTCACATAACTTCATAGCTTACCTGTGGATGAACATATTGTTCTAGATCAGTGGTTCTCAACCTTTTTTTGCAGTGGGCCGCACTATGTCCAAGTTCAAATCTCACAGGCCGCATATTATTTACATATGATGTCATCAACGTGAAATAACCAGATATTATGCATCTAAAATTATTTAAAATAGATGTATTATTATCATTAGAGAGTATAATTCTACTTACCATTAATGGGACACCTGATGTTGTCGGGAGCCGACCA
>JAQQZT010000012.1:37717945-37730341 GCA_030068275.1 Clarias platycephalus | reverse complement strand
TCTTAAAAATAAAAAATAAGTGCCAAGTTTGGATGTGCGTATGGCATCAATATATATATATATATATATATATAGAAGCTGTAGCACTATGTTCTTCTTAATGTGTTGACAACATACACAACACCTGCTTCATCAGACCCTCTCCCAAAGCGAAAAGGAAAAAGATGCTGTGAGGATAATGATTATTTTAAATCTTTTCAGTGCTTTCAAGAGCCCAGGCTCTCTTATTAAGAAATAAGTGATTGACATGCAATTGGATCCAAACCTGGTGATCTGGATCACAGATCACTTCAGCAGAAGGAAAGAGTATGTCAGGATGAGGGACTGCATATCTGAAATAATTTCCAGCAATACAGGAGAACCACAAGGGATGGTCCTCATCCCTTTCCTCTTTACTCTATAAACCTTGGACTTTACATGCAACTCAGAGTCAAATGACACTGCCTTGTGGGGTGTATTAGGCGTTGACAGTAGGGCAAGTACACAAGCCTGGTCAAGGACTTTGTGTCATGGTAAAAATCAGCTATGACTTAACATCACTAAGACCAAGGAGATGGTTATTGACTTTTGTTGGCCCATGTGTCCCCTCTTAGCTGTCTACATTAAGAGAATGGATATTGACATCGTGAGGTCACACCAATACTTGGGGCTAAAGTTAGACAAAAAACTGGACTGTTTAAGAAAGATCTGATCTATTTAAGAAAGTTCAAAGCCAGCTGTTCTTCCTGAGAAGACTAGGATCTTTCAACATCTGTAATAAGCTTCTGCTTATGGTTTATCATATGATTATCACCAGTGTACATTTCTATGCAGTAGTGTGTTGGGAACGTAGCATCAAAAAAGCAGGGAGGCCACACGATTGGGCAAGGTGGTCAGGTGAGCTGGTTCTGTAGTTGGCTTGCAGCTGGACTGTGGTTGGTTTGCAGTTGGACGTGGTAGAGAAGAGGACACTAAAGCCTCGTTTACACTGCAGGTCTCGATGCCCAATTCTGATTTGTTGCCTATATCTGATTTTTTTACACGTTCTGTTTACATTTTCTTTCAACTATGACTCATATCCGATACACGTGTTTACACTTGCCATACCATCTGAAACATTGCACATACTTAAAGGGAGGTTCTTGCACTACATACTAGCCAAGATAGACGAAGGTGAAATATGCTTGACGCTAGCTCTGCGATATATGCAAAGTTCGCGAAATGTCACCATGATTTTAGAACGAAGTAGGAGAAAAAAACGCCATAATTGCAGCCTACGCATATGCTTCATTCACCAAATACTGATTTGTTAATGTTATTTAGGCCAAATAGGCATTAACACAAGGCAGGGGTGTGGGTGGGGGGGTGCTTTTACTTTTCCTTGTCACCTGCAATGTTATCATTCCACACGCGCTTCAACCGGAGAATAACATTACGTCGTTAAATCGCGATGAAGTCGCAGGTTTAATGACATACAGAACACAACGACTCAGGAAATCCGATCTGTCTGTTTACACGACAATCACATTAGCACATATCTGATTTATTTCCACATATGAAGGAGGTGTGAAACTTATCTTGAAATATCCGAATGCATGCGTTTTTTCCTGTTTACACGGACATAGAACGACATAGAAATCGAAATTGGGTCACATTTAACTGACAGTGTAAACGTAGCCTAAATAAAATGCTGTTCATCATGGCCAACCCTGATCACGCACTGCTCATTTTTTTTTCTTTTTAGCAAACAGAGTTGTGTGTTCAGTGGAAGACTTCTGTCACAAAGCTGCTCAATAGACAGGAAATACTTTCTCCTCAGATAGTATAATTTGCAAGTGTATAGTAGAATTATTATACAGTGATGTTCAGGTAATATACAGTATGTGTATATAATATACAACATATATACATGATATTTTTTTTACAGAAGTTAAAATTATACACAATATAAGTATTTGGGCACATTATAGGAAGAAAATGTTATTCATGAAAAACATTGATTAATGCAGAGCCTGTTTGGCATATTTGCAAAGTTATAATTGCTTTAATGCACCTTCTAAACCACGGGTAAAACAGAGCATAAATAACGGGATTAATGGTGGAATTAAGAAAAGTAAAAAATATGAGCTCATGAAGAGTTTTGGCTTGTATTTCAATTAGATCACCTAATAAACTATAAATAAAATATGGAAGTAAACATACCAGAAACACAGACACTAAAATACCAAGCACTTTAGCTGCTTTTCTCTCAGATTCCATCGAGATTTTCTGTGTTTTGGGTCTTGTATGATTTTTAAGCTCTCTGATCGCAGTGGCATGTTTCTTAGCAATTATGAAAACTTGAGTATATAATATGATTATTACAGAAAGTGGAAATATAAATGCTATTACAAGATCAACTACAGCCCAAAACTCATTTGAAAGGAGAAAACACTCTCCAGGACACATTATTGAAAATGTAAATATTTCATTAAAATAATAAAAGGCCACCATATACACCATACACATAC
Source organism: Clarias platycephalus (assembly GCA_030068275.1). Lineage (NCBI taxonomy): Eukaryota > Metazoa > Chordata > Actinopteri > Siluriformes > Clariidae > Clarias > Clarias platycephalus. The sequence goes on along the minus strand of JAQQZT010000012.1, from coordinate 37,727,852 downwards.
ACCAGTTAGAATAAACCACAATGCACATGTTTCTTACAGAAATTGCATTCATGTAGAGGAATGGGTTTGAGAGAGCCAAAAAGCGATCCACAGCTACCAGGGCAACGTTATAAACAGAGAAGATTCCAAGAAACCGGCTAATTAAAAAAAAAACAATGCAGAAATCTCCTCCCAAAATCCAGCATGATTCAATCAACCAGCTTAACATTGGTGGCATTACAAAAGCACCACCAAGGAAATCTGACACAGCCAGAGAGAGCACAAGCATGTTTGTTGGCGTGTGAAGCTGCTTAAAATGAAAAACAGAGATGATGATGAGCAGATTTCCACACATTGTTAGCAGAACCACAGCAGCTGAACACATGTACAGTAAGATATAAACTGCAGGAGATACAGATCTCTCTGGACAAGAGAAATGCTCACAGCGGTCAGACTGGTTAAACTCTGTCAGGTTCATGAATACAGTGTTCCTCTAATGTATACACAAGTAAATGCCTCATATGTTAGACTTCATGGCTTAACAGCTCAGGTTCTATTATAGTTTTAAAACTGACCACACCTTCCAGGTGTGAATGACAGCATTATACATGTAGCCTAAGTTGTTACCATCAGGAGGAGCCTGATGCTTTGATCTGTTTTGGTTGGTCTTATTTAATATTTTTATATATTTTAATTTCCGACATTCCATGAATATCAAGTTCACTACATGTCAAAATGTGAGAATCAGGAATTCAAATCACTGGCAGATGTTATTAACATTACATTGTATCAGAATAACTGGACTGAGGAGCAGTTTAAGCCACCCCATAGTATGAGTTTCAAAGTAATATGGTGGGAAACTGGTGAACTTGCACAAAAACATTTTACCTGTACTTTTAGTGGAGAAAAGTGACAAGATCTGCAACAATCCTTCATGAGGCCAGAGATTGCATTATTAATGTATTGTAAAGGGAAATCACATTTTAGAAATCACATTTCAATCACGTGAAAATGTTCCATTTAAACTCTAGTATTAAGCTTGCTTGTTGGATGTAAAAGGATAATGTTTAGGTGATTAAAACAAGACAGAATGCAAACTGATTGTAGCTGCCTGTGCCATGACAAGGTGACGACATCAGCTCAGAGGCAAATTGGGGAAATCTGTTGTATTGTAAAAGAGAAAACAATGTATGGGGCATAGACCATAGTGGCAAGTGTGTGCATGAATGTAACAGCAGAGAAAAAAAGGGAGTACCTCTCTCAATGCTGCAGTTATTTGCTGAATCAAATAGGTCCCTCTGCAGAAGTATGAATAACATTTAATTGTTTTGCTTTTGACCCAGTGAATGAATTTCTGTGGTTGTCTTTATAGCATCATCATCTACACTAAAATATTAAATACCATGGATTTTTATAAGAGGGTAAAGAATTTTAATGTGGCAAAAGAAAAATAGGCAATATTAAATTCACAAATGCGATGGCACCACATGTGGCTGCCTCAATGTGTTGATGGCCAATTTAAGTTCGTAAATTAGTATGTTGTTTTAGTTACTGAAATATTTACATCTGAGAAGAGGTTCCAACACCTAAGAACGTATTTCTTACTTTTATTACTCCATCCGGACTGGCACCCTGTCCAGGGTGTACCCTGCCTTGTGCCCGAAGTCTCCTGGGATATGCTCCAGGTCACCGCGACCCTAATACAGGATAAAGCGGTATAGAAAATGAATGAATGAATGAATGAATTACTCCATCCATGTTTTAAATTGATATTAAAACTAGTAAAAAAATAAAAAATAAATAAAAAAGTCATACTGTAAGATACAGTGTTGTTCGAACACAGTAGTTTTTAGCTGTAAGGCAAACCAATGTTTTTTTTGTTTAGAGTTTACTAAATTTGACTCCTCTAAACTGCTTTTAAAAAACTGTTTGAGATTTTTAGGCCTTATTCTGACTGACTGATTATCACTGATAATGGTGGGAGCTGGTAAAATCCTATATTTGCCATGTAAGAAGGATTTTTTAATCAACCCAAAGAGGAAAGCACAAAAATGATTTATGATTTATCAGTCACATATGGAAAGGAGCAAAAAATGGAGCAAAAAAATATATGTATACCCGAGGATTGCCTAGACTGTTCCATATGAAATCAATTTTATTAAATTTTATGTGTATAGCACTTTTACCAATTGACATTGTCGCGAAGCAGATTTACTCAATCATTTTTTTTTAAGTTTGTATGTTTGTATGTGAATATGTATGAATCAAAATGATAAGATTGTCCCTGATGAGCAAGTTGAGGATGACGGTGACAGTGGCAAGGAAAAACTCCCTGAGATGGCAGTAGGAAGTAGCCTTAAGAGGAACCAGACTCAACAGGGAACCCATCCTCATCTGGGTGATAACAGATAGAAGGGATTGATCTGCATTCATACTGTGTGAAATTGGAAATTCAGTATAACAGGAGATGTGTTTAGGTTAACATGTTATTGTTATTGGAGGCTCAGGTAGACTGTAGGAAACTCCAGTCCTGAACTGGAGTGACTGCAGTCACAAGTCCTCAGAGAACAGCTGTCAGCATCAGCCGAGGTCAAGCACATCATTGTGGAAAAGTGGAACTGTCCCTAGTCACCACATGAACCCCAAGCAGACCACACTGGTCTGTGTGATGAGTATGACATCTTGCCCTGACAGCAGTGTTATGAATTGTTCTCAGATGATCATCTAGTTTGACATTTTGGGAGGTTGAGCTCGTTAAAGATCTTCCTGGACTCTCAACAACCTTCAGTAATGTTCTTCTGCCCTTGAAGTGTGTGTACCACTAAAAACACCTCAAACACCAGTTTCATGCATTGTTCTTATTTGTAGTATTTGAATAACATCTATCAAATTTAAACATGCATTAAGTAAAACATTTGAAAATTATTGCTACATGTTGTTATTGTTTTGGCTGTTCATTCATTTTTCAGCTCTGGAGTTGCCACGCCCACTGTATGAACTTTGCTTTATGTTTGTGGCCAAGTAACATGGTCTTTTTGTAGCTTTTATAATGATTTTTAGGGACTTTGTAAAACAGATTTATTTACCAAGAAAGGCCAAATTCTAAACAGGTGTACACGATGTACAAATTCTCAGATGTACACTACTTACACGTCTTATTCAGGATAGACAAGTTTGAGACCTGAGGAAAGAAAGACGTGTATATTTAATTATTATTATTTTTTTTGTAAAATATATTTTTTCTTCACTTTTTGTGAGGGTCTTTAATTTTTTTTTCAAGATTTACTCAGTTGTTTCTATGAGTTCTCTCACAGCGCTCATACTCTGTCGCCCTATTGTGGCTTGTGTTTATACTACAACACACAGAGACTAATTAGTGGCATTCACCACACAGTTACATGCACAGGTGTGGGTGACTTTCTTCTCACCTGCCTCTCTCCACAGACCATGCCCCTGCTGAACTACACACACACACACACACACACGCACAACATAGCTTATATTACAGTTTGATCTTTTAATCCTTCTATTTATTTTGTAATTTGTGAACCCTTATTTAGAATAGAAATAAAATGTTAAGCAAAAACAAGAATATACTTATAATAATACTTAGGATAATGTTTTATATTCATTTAAACATGTATTGCAGCATGAAAAGACACCACAATAGGTCATGTTTGTTATCGGAGAGAATTCCCAAGAGGCCAGTTATCGGTTCTCACATTTAATGATGAAAAATCTCTCACCGTATCCGACTAATCAAGGGTGTTAAAGACAACCTAATGACTTCACACACCCGTGTATTTCTGGTCATTTTAAAATCTGAGACTAAGTCTGTGTACAATAACATCTTGTTTTGTACATCGTGTTTAGACTTTAGAGTAGACACTGTTCCTTACTATAACCACAAGAGGTCAGTATGGCCAAATTTACAAATACAGGTGAATAACGTAAAAGTGGAACACACACACACACATGATGACTTTATAACAAAAGATGATATGTACAAATACTTACATAGGAATTAGCACTAATTCAAACTAGTTATATTATTTATGAAACTTTCCTAGTTTCTGTCTTTTCAGTCTGATGACACACAAACAATGCAGACGTTACTGTGACAATATACACCACCAAACTGCAAATATTTGTTTATTCTGTAAATAAAAGATTAATAAATATATTCTTAAGTATATATAATATAATGCACTTTCTAAACCATGCATGTTAAAAACAATAATAATAATTAAAAAAAAACAATATCAGCCCATGACGGGTTGCTGTAGTTCAATAACTTAGGGATGACATGGCATGGCCATGGTGTAAAACATAGATAAATTCAAATATAATTTGTCAATAAATTTTTGCACACACTGATTTATCTGCACATACTTAATAGTAATGGAGTTCATGACTCTCTATTCCAAAATTTAAATGGCAAACATGCAAAAGCTCTGCCTGCCCTAAACTTCACTCACAAAACTTCAATAACAGAAAAATAAATGCAACAGTATATATATATTTTTAAAGTATAGTATGATGCCATTCATAAGGAAGAATTTATTTTTTATAAAAATAAAGCATTCTCACCCTGAGAGACAGGTTCTTATAAACTGACATTAACTTTTGTCATCTCAACTGCCCACATCTGAGCTATGATACAAGCTTTTTATTTATTTACTTTACCAGGATTATTGTGATTTCATACATAATTTTTAATTTCATATTACACTAATGCTATTTTAAGGATGGAAACAAGTGGAAACTTACTGCTGACGCAAGTAGGAAGGCCTTCATAGACAAGACTGTCTCATTTAGGGGCTATGCTGTCAGTGAGCAAACAAAGACCTTGTACACCACAGGATGCGGCCCCTATAATCTGAAAATCTGGGGATGGAGGAGTGTTGTTTCAAGACAGGAATTACAGACAACATCTCAGAACATTATTGGAGGTTTACTTGGATGTTATCTTATCATAAAAAATATATATATTTTGACACTTTTAACTGTGTTTGAATATAACCCAAAATAGTCAAAGCATGTAATTGGAACTATATTTGATAAAATTGTTATTTATTTGTAGTAACAATATATAGTTTATCTAAAATACACATCGTTACATTTACTTGTAGTAACAATATGTATTGTATCACCGATAGCTATTTTTTATTTATGCTCATTTGGACAAAAAAAAAATGGCGATCTCACATCAACTACTTTAATACCACACAAAAAAACTATAAATGCCATACAAAAGGGATGTTAACACATACACACTTTAAAAACACTACCCAAGTAAAAAAAAGTATGCTAAGTATACTAAATCCTATCATGCCAAAGCACACTTAAGTGTACTTGCTCCAGACTAATGACTAGTATACTTGATGTTTGCTATTTTAGAACAACTAATTTTGTACTAAGTGTATTTAAGTTGTAAACAAATTGTACAAAAGCACATTTTAAGGGGATTAAGTATACTTTTATGTGTTAAAGTGGAACAATTTTAAGTATACTTAGTACACTTAAAGTATATGGCTGTGTGTGTACTTATGTACATTCCTGACAGTAATTAATAAAATTTAAGTATATATTTAATGTATTATAAGTACATTACAGCAATTCTTACTGTGTTACAAATACATAATTGTGAGGGTTGCCCACTAGAGGGCAGTGTGTTGTTTGTAGTTTTTGGTTTTAGACCCAGTTTCCCAGATGGCACCTCGGTCAGCTGACGTGGATGCCCAGCTGAACCGAGGAAGCCATTAGTGTTAGTATAAATACCAGTTTGTTCTGGGAAGCTGGGTCAAGCATTAATTTCATTTAAGTTCTGTTATGTGGGTTTTGTTTTGTCTTGTCTAGTTCTGTTTTAGTTTGTTTAATTATAGTTGGCCTTTTTGGTTTCTGGAGCTTTTAAGTTAAGTTTATATTGTCTTTATTTAATGTTGCTGTGTTTGTGTCTACTAGCAGGATTAGCCTCTAGGAGAATTAGCCTTTTGTGTTTACCCTTTTGTGTATGTAACCCCCATTGCATGTTTATTAGTCTGTTTAAATACTAATGAGGGTGCTACTAACATGTTTAGGTATTAGTCTGTCTAGTCTTCGAGTCTGTCCAGTCTCCTCGTCTGCTTAGATAGTAGTCTGTTTAGGTACTAACTCATTTAGCAACTAACCTTCAGAGTTCTTAGTCTGTTTTATACCTAGTCTGCTGTGTACCTTGTCTGTTCATCCCTTGGTTCTTAGGCTACTAGCCTGTTTAGCAATTGGTCTGTTTAGCTATGAGCTAGCTTAGCAGCCAATGGGCGTAACAGCTAGTCGACCTAGCCAAGTCTGTCTTGTTTGTTTATCCCTTGCATGTGTAGTCCCTAGTGTTTAGTCAGCTAGTCTGTTTAGTGTGTCTTGTCTCGTCCAGTTTGTATCATCATGTCAATATTGTATATTAGTTTGTGCAATCCCTTGTCTATATTGGTTGATTATTGTTTTTGTTTATAGCATGCTCCTAGTTCATGCCAACTTCCTTTGTTCATGGTTTGTTTATTAAAAAGACTTTCACTGCATCCCCTCTGCGCCTATGCCTCACCTTCATGCCCACAGTCCAACACCAACAGAACGTGACAATAATTAATATACTATGAGTATATTCTTGTTGCAGCAGTAGCATGCTGTTATACTTCTAGTCAATTACAAGTACTAAAGTACACTGTGGTTAACAATTTTATTATATCATACTGTACACAGTTTTCTATAATGTATTGCAAATGTCTTACAAGTACACTAAAGGTGTTTAGGATAATTTACAAATGCTGAACGCATTTTCTGCACGCAATCCAGTGTCTTCTTGTGCTAGTCCCAGGTCTGGATAAATGCAGAGGGTTATGTCAGGAAGGGCATCCTATGTAAAACATTTTCCAAATCAATGATGCAAATCACAAATATCACTTCCATGCCGGATCGGTCATGGCCCGGGTTAACAAAGACTGCCACCAGTGCTGTAGACCTACAGGGTGCCGGTGGAAATTGGGCTACTGTTGGTCAAAAAAGAAAAGGAGGAAGGCGTGTTTGAAAGCTGAGAGTGAAAAGAAAAGGCAAAAATTTAGGGGTGATCGTGGGGACTTTAGATGTTGGTTGATATGATGTAGAGAATGAAGCTGGATATACTGTGAGACCAGGTGTAAAAGTAGCATGGCTAGAAGCTTAGGTTAAGTGTTCAAATTGTTTTACCATGGTGTGGATAGGAAAAGAAATGGAGTAGGAGTAAAGGTGAAAAGAGTATCAGATAGGGTGATGAGTCTGAAGCTGGAAATTGAAGGTGTGATGTTCAATGTTGTTAGTTGTTATGCCCCACAGGTAGGATATGAGTTAGAAGAGAAGGAGAAATTCTGGAGTAATTTAGATGAAGTGATGCAGAGCATCCCCAGAGGTGAGAGTTGTGATTGGTGCAGACTTCAATGGACATGTTGGGGACAGGAACAGAGGTGATGAAAATGTGATGGGCAGGTTTGATTTTCAAAACAGGAATGCAGAAGGACAAATGGTAGTGGACTTTGCAAAGAAGATGGAAATGGCAGTAGTGAATACTTTCTTCCAGAAGAGGCAGGAACATAGGGTGACATATAAGATCAGAGGCAGAAGCACTCAGGTGGACTACATCTAGTGTTGGTGTTGTAATCTGAAAGAGATCAGTGACTGCAAAGTGTTGGTAGAGGAGAATGTCACAGCCAGACAACACAGAATGGTGGTGTGTAAAATAACCCTGGTGGTGGGGAAGAGGACAAAGGCAGAGCATAGGACAAAGTGGTGGAAACTGAGAAAGGAAGAATGTTGTGTAGTCTTTAGGGAGGAGTTGAGACAGGCTATGGGTGGTCAGGAGGTGCTTTCAGTTGACTGGACAACTACAGCCAATGTTATCAGGGAGACAGGTAGGAGGGTAATTGGTGTATTATCAGGAAAGGGGACAAGGAGACTTGATGGTGGAACAAGGAAGTACAGGAGTGTAAACAGAGGAAGATGTGTTTACTAAGAAGAAGTGGGACACTGAGAGGACTGAAGGTAGTAGACAGGACTACAGGGAGATGCAGTGAAGGTAGAGGGGGCAAAGGCCAAACAAAGAGCATATGAGAACTTGTATGCTAGGTTGGACAGTAAGGAGGGAGAGGTGGATTTGTACAGGTTGGCTAGGCAGAGAGATAGAGATGGGAATGATGTGCAGCAGATTAGAGTGATTAGATAGACATGGAAATGTACTGACAGATGCCTGGAGGGTGATGGGAAGATGTAAGGAGTATTTTAAAGAGTTGATGAATGAGGAAAATGAAAGAGTCGTAGAGGTAACTTTTGTGGGGTTGGAAGGAGCAAATATTAGTAAAAGTGAGGTGAGGAGGGCATTGAAGAGGACGAAGAGTGGAAAGGCTGTTGGTCCTGATGACATACCTGTGGAGGTGTGGAAGTGCTTAGGAGAGGTGGCAGTAGAGTTTCTGACTAGTTTGTTTAACAAGATCTTGGAAAGTGTCACACCTGTGCCACCACAGTCCTGGGGAATAAGATCGGGTTCTCCGGATTACTGAGCCGCCGCTTTGTGCGTCTAAGTCGATATGTCTCCCAATAATAGATTGTTTTCACCTGTGTCTCTCCCCTGTGTGTCACCATTTAAACCAGCTGAACCCGTAGTATTTTGTCGGTTCACTGTTGTCATCACATTTGTCCATGTGCCACGTTAAACAGTGTGTTCTCTTGTTTCCTCCTCTGGGCTGAGTCTGCAGGGTCAGGGTAAGGCCCGTTAGTGAAGGCTGATCTATGTCAAGGTCAATACTGAGACTTAAGCCACTTGTGTGTGAAACTCTCATGACTTCTGTTGTGTTCTACGAATAATCTTCTGTATTTGTTCAAGGTCCATCTGCAGACCCAGCCTGAGAAGGCTGCGTTCGGTGTTTGTTTTTTTCCCCTATTTTCTTTGTTATTGTTGAATGACTTTCAATTAAGAAAAATAAAAGACAAAAATGAATGCTTCACAAAATAACCTGCATTTGCATATTGGTGCCAATTTTTAAAGGGAGATCTGTGCGGAGCTGTGGCAATTACAGAGGCATAAAGCTGGTGAGCCAAACAATGAAGCTGTGGGAAAGAGTAGTGGAAGCTAGGTTAAGGGCAGATTTGAGCATTTATGAGCAGCAATATGGTTTCATACCTAGAAAGAGTACATCAGATGCAGTATTTGCTTTGAGGATGCTGTTGGAGGAGTATAGAAAAGATAATAGAGAGTTGCATTGTGTCTTTGTAGGTTTAGACAAAGCGTACGGCAGGGTGCCGAGAGAGGAGCTATAGTGTTTTATGAGGAAGTCTGGAATGGCAGAGAAGTATGTTAGAGTGGTGCAGGACACATGCAACTGGGTCTGCATCAACGATCGGCTCTAAGCCCCTTTTTGTTTGCTCTGGTGATGTGGAGAGGATGACAAATGAGGTTAGACAGGGGTCTCCATAGACTAAGATGTTTGCAGATGACATTGTGCTTTGTAGCGAAAGCAGGGAACAGGTGGAGGAAAATTTGGAGTGGTGGAGCTATGCTCTGGAAAGCAGAGAAATGAAGGTTAGCCGCAGCAAGACAGAATACATGTGTGTGAATGACAGGGACCTAAGTGGAAAGGTGAGGCTACAGGGAGCAGAGGTAAAGAAGGTGCAGGATTTTAAATTCTTAGGGTCAACAGTCCAGAGCAACGGAGAGTGTGGAAAGTAGGTGAAGAGGTGGGTACAGGCAGGTTGGAATGTGTGGAGAAAAGTTTCAGGTGTGTTGTGCGATAAAAGACTATCAGCGAGAATTAAAGTAAAGGTGTTCAAGACAGTGTAGAGACCAGCGATGGTCTACGGCTTAGAGACAGTGGCACTGAAGAAAAGACAGGAGGCAGAGCTAGAGGTAGCAGAGCTGAAGATGTTGAGG
>JAQQZT010000012.1:37627874-37638185 GCA_030068275.1 Clarias platycephalus | reverse complement strand
TTAGCCTTAGGTAAAGGAGCAGATCTGGGGGACTCATGGACGTAGAGTATTACGGTGAACTGGTATGTTTAGATGCTTTCCTCCCCACTCTCATTGATCACTCATTTTCAGGTTTGTTGTCAGTGAAGTGATTGGTCGCTTTACACCTCAGGGAGCCCTCATGTCTGTGTTTCCTTCCGGCTCTCCCTTTTAGTTATTCTCTCATAATGAATCCTGGCAGAGTCCCTGCTTGCATTCTACCCTAAATATACATTCACTTTATATATTGTGTGACAGTGACCATACCTAACTGAAAGGTTTCTCTCCCATAATGTAACAGGAAGGGCTCTTCTCTGAAACTCCCTTCTTTTTCTGCCTGAGAGAAAGTGTTGCCAGCGTACTATATAAATGTGGTCATCCTATGGGCCCGCATGCCCATGACTTTCCTCTCTTCTGTCGGGAGCGAATGCAGTGCACAGTCTGTAACAATTCTTACTGTGATTTCTTGGGTGTTTAATTGTCTGGGTTGCAACTATATCATAGCGGGACTGTTACAAATTCCCTTTGACATTTCCTTTCCCACGATGTTATGCTTCTCACCATGTGGTCATGCTTTCCCCCATTGTCATCTCTCCTTACACACCCCCGGACCACCCTGCCTGCACACCAGTTTCTCATCCGGTGCTAATTTCTTACGGCTTATAAGGAAGCGCAGTGCACTAGCTTGTTGCCGCATTATTGTGTTTTTTCACCTCAATATTCTCAGGTTTTGTTTCATAGTTTTCACGTTGCTGGCTTTGTTTCCTTGTTTTCCCGTTTCTCATCTCATGACTTGGATTAGTTGCTTCGCTCTGATATAACGGCTTTGAACTCAGACCAGAGTTCAGAGACCAGAACCCAACCAGAGCACACAGCTTTTGAACTCTCACGTTCGTTCCTCGACTACGGCTTCTGTTTCGCGTTTTTTTTTTACCCACAGTCCATTTTATTTCATCTGAGAAGTGCCAACTAGTGGCTTGGATATATTTAAAAATTATTATAAAAATTTAATTACATTTTATTAAATTAAATTATATTTAAAAATTAATTACTACATCTTAACCAAACCACAAATAGTCAAACTCATAAATCTGGATCTATTTTTACTGATTGATCATTAACTAAATACTTGTTCATAATGTTTTGGAAATCCAAAAAGCTCCCCAATGATAATTTGTCATTCATTGAACTGTTCTATCAAATCTATCACATTGTTACTTACACCAGGACTGCAGTTTGGTTAATGTTATATTATTTAAATTAATTATTTTCATATGCAATACCAATCCACTGCAATCAAACTTGTATAAAAAATCCAGCATGACTCAATTATCCAAATTAACACCAGTGGTATTACTAAAGCACCAATAAGGTAATTTGCTACTGCCAGAGTGAGCATGAGTGTATTAGTCAGTGTGATAAGCTGATTGAGTTGAACAACAGAAAATATGTTTAATGGTAGAGCTGGTTAGATGTTTTTATGGTTTAGAAAAGGATCCCATTTCCTATTTTTATGGAAATCTTAGTGTGTGTGTGTGTGTGTGTGTGTGTGTGTATGTGTGTGTGTGTGTGTGTGTGTATTAGGTTAACGTGTACAGCAGCTTTAAAAACAAACATAGTGCATATGGATAATTAGAAAATGTAATAGTTATGAATGGTTATCAAACTAATTTTAAAAATAATAAATGACAATGATCATTGTCACATTTTATCTTCATGCCATGTAATTTTTTTAAATACTTAAAACTGGTGAGACACTTAATTGTTAACATATCCTAATTTATAGGAAATAGATATCATGAATTAATTTACACTTTTATCACAAAATATCCATACATGTTATATTACTGATTAAAATTATTTTTAAGTACTGTACTATTTCTTTTAAGGAAATTTTACTTTTAATTCGGCAAGCGTTTACATCATAATTGATCCGTTTTGTGCTATATATTAAATATGTGGCTAAATGTTCTTGCAGAACCCCTTACAACATATAATTAAAATGCATGAACTGTTTGTTGGGAGTAGTTGAGGTTTTAAATTTAGAATGACACATTTTCCATACTCACTTATTTTTTGGTTGTATTTGGACAATATGTGATGATTTTATTGGGTACAAAACAATTCAAGAAATAACACTGATTAACGAAGAGTCTGTTTGAAATATTTGTAGTGTTATAGTTAACTTAATGCACCTCCTAAACCACGGGTAAAACAGAGCATAAATAACTGGATTAATGGTGGAGTTAAGATAAAGCAAAATCAAAACTTTCTGAATTGTTTCTAACTGTAATACAATAATATCACCCAATAAAGTGTAGATAAAATATGGAAGTAAACACACCAGAAACACAGACACTAAAATGCCGAGGACTTTAGCTGCTTTTCTCTCAGATTTCATTGAGTGTGAGGTGGTTTTCTGTGTTTTAAGCCGTGTGTGATTATTAAGCTCTCTGATAGCAGTGGCATGTTTCTTAGCAATCACAAACACTAGAGTATACAATATGATTATAACAGAAAGTGGAAATATGAAAGTTACTACAAGGTCAATTGCAAGGGACAACTCATTCATTGAGAGAAAACACTCTCCACGACACATTACAGAACTTGTAAAGCTCTCACTGAAATAATAGAGTGATGTGTTATACAGCAGACACAAACACCAGTTAAAATAAACCACAATGCACATACTCCTTGTAGAGATTGTGTTTATGTAGAAAAAGGGGTTTGAAAGAGCCAAATAACGATCCACAGCAATTAAAGCAACATTATAGATGGACAGATTTGCAAGAATAAAAGAAGTGATCAGAAGACAGATGCAGTATTGTTTATCGAAAATCCAGCATGACTCGATCGTCCAAATTAACACCGGGGGCATCACTAAAGCACCCACGAGGAAATCCGACACCGCCAGAGAGAGCACAAGTGTGTTTGTTGGTGTGTGAAGCTGCTTGAAATGAAAAACAGAGATGATGATCAGCATATTTCCACACACTGTTAGAAGAAAGACAGCAGCTGCACACACATAGAGTAAGATATAAACTGGTGATGCATCTCGCTCTGGACAGGAGAAATTCACACAGCGATTAGATTGGTTAAATTCGGTCAGATTCATGAATTTAGTGATCATGCCAACAGCTTAATGAATAAACTCATGCAAATGTATGATAAAATAGTTACTGAATGGGTATCTTCCAGGTTTTTATAGTTTAGAACATGGTCCCACCCCAATTTTTGATTGACACTTTGGTTCATATAATGATATCTTTTTGGAAAACAATTATAATAAAAAGTACCTTTTCACTACTACTACTACTACTACTACTAATAATAATAATAATAATAATAAAATCTGTGCCAAGTTGTTGTTGTTCTTAATTCATGCCAAAAAATTTAATCAATCACCAAGGCCAAAAACCAGTTACAATGGAGAGTAACGATCCCTGGTTGAACAGTTGTAAGCATGCACAAATTTACTCATATAGTTTATGACTAATTTTCCCTTTTCTCCTCATCTAATGTCTGCAGCATTAATTAAAAAAAAAGTGTGATTAAACATTTCAGCTGGGTTCCCTTGTGGATGATATGGTGGTGTTTTTGAGTTTGCAATACGAGTGTATATTTGCTGCTGTATGAATAAGTGGTTCTCAAATTCTTTTACTTGATCATGGTGTATTTTAGTCACTAAAATTTTCTCAGTTTTGCCTGATTTGTTACTGGTTAGGTAGACTTGGGCACACTTAGTGAAGTTGCCAATCATCCCTAAAATAAACTCCACACCTGCTTTCCTCAAGGTGAAAATAGTCCATACAAATTATTATAAATGTTGCAGTTGTAGATGCATGACACAAATTAAGATAGGCACCCAGTGATGTGCGGTTTATTATGTGGTGCAAGTTATAGAGATTATTATTACATCGCATGATGCGATGTTATTGAGTTTTATCAGAGCCCTTACATGGGGCTTTTGAGGGGGCTGTGAAAGCGCTTATGACAATCACGGGAATACCCTCCCGTTTGGAGATAATGTGGGATTATTAATTACTGAACTAAAAAGGAAACTCAAGAAAACATTACATATTACATCTTGTGTTGTGGCTCTCTAATTTGCACCATGTAAAAGAATGATTGCACCATCCGAAGAGCCTGCGGGCTTGTAGATGTTAAAAGAGGTAGTTGAGAGAATAAGTGAGTCTTTGATAAGCCAAAAGAAGCCCTAAGCATTTTAATTTCAGAGATATATAAGATTAATAAATGCCTCAAGCAGAAATTTAAGCAGCTCGAGGCGCACACCACTTTTGGGTTCCCATCTGGTCACAAGTCGATTCCAGAGTTGACTTCTGCCCCCCAGATCAATGGCTCAATCACCCACTCTGGTGCCGCTCTACCCACTCCCTAGCTGTATGCATGCGAGCCAGAGAGATGCAATGCTTTTATCCTGCAGTGCTCACTTATATTCGGGCTGCAACCATCCCAGTTTTCAGAAAGGGTAATGGATGCATTTATGGAGTCTCTGCTTACAGATGGAGCACTAGAGTGGGTCACTGCAATGTGTCAGCACATACTCTTTAAGCATGCTAGCCTAAGTGCTTTTGTTGACGCACTTAGGGCTACATTTCACCATCCGCACACGGCGAGCAGTGTAGTGTTGCCTCCCCTTTCTATTCATCAATGAAGGCGATTCGTAGCTGATTACACAGTTGAGGATTGTAACCGGACTTCCAGCTGAGGGTGAAATGATGCTGCCCTTCTGGCCATGTATATTTAAGGAATCTCTGAGTGGCTAAAGGATGAGCTTGCCATATTTGATCTTCAACATGATCTGGAGGAATTATATAGGCTAGCCATCTGGGTGGATAACAACCCTTGTGAGCGTCATGCTGGATGCACCATAAACTCCAGACTGGGAACAGCTCCCCCACCCCACAAACACCGCTCAGAGTGCCCCACTAGTTGATCCCCCGGCTGTAGATGCAAAGCCTCACCTCTGACCATTAAACTAGCACCAGAGCCTTCCCATCTTGCCCATGATTTAGAGCCTGTGTCAAAGCTGGAAGACATGGGAGAGCCCATTCAGCTAGGCATTGCCAGGCTTGCCTTTTAGTGCAGCAGCCCACTGGGTCAAGCAAAGCTGATGGCATGGCAAACCACAGGACAGGGGTTCAATTTCGACCCAAAAGTTAAGAAACCATCATGCAAAGCTCTTCCAGCTACACTCTCAGAGAGTCCAAATCATTGATTCATCTTCCTGGCCAGTCAGCCAATTAAGTCGGGGGTCGTGACAAAGATGATGGACCCAGTTACAATATGACTTGTACGTCGCTCTGAGCGAATCTCATTTCTGGTAACCCAGGTGCTGGAACAAAAAGTAGTGCTGGGGTTTCCTTGGTTACAGCGTCACAACCCTCATTGACTGGCTGACCTGCCTCAAACGGGATGTCCGGGCACCTATGCTCCAGTCCTAGGACCTCCTGGCCCAGTACTCCTTACTACTGCTATTTATGGCTACTGGGAGACAGACCCACGTTGTTCCAAACCGTTATACATCTCGCACCTTATCCCCCCCCATACACCCACTCATGGGACAGAATAGTTACGCAGCCATGGAAGCTGAGTAACGGAACACCAGCCTTAGTCATCTAGACACATGGTTGCTAGGCTACATCACCACAGAGGCAATCAATGTGGACATGCTGCAGCTGGTGCCTATTTAAGGCTATTGTTGTAGCTGAGACGCTGAGAGAGACGCTGCTTTTTTCCGAGCTCCGCCACACTGACCAATTTTTCAACTTTTTCGTCCTCTTATGAAGAGCAAAACATGATAAGTATTTTATAATTGTTACGGCCTTACTGTAGGTCTAGGGTAGACAGCAACAGAAATAAATGTTTGGTAGTGAGACGGTGTGTGGTGGCAAAAACAACTCCAAAGTTCGACCCCAAGATGGGGTAACAAGACCCAAACAACCAATTGCAACAAAAAGAGAAGTTTATTTACATAAGTATTAAACAATTAACAAAACAACAAAATAAAAATGGGTAATAACTTCAGGAGGGGGCAAGGCGAAAATAACAAACATAAGGCAACTAAATGTTAGCCCAGCTGCCTAACCTCCAAAGAAAAGAAAACAAAAATACAAAGGATTAAACTAACTTCCTAAGCTAACATAAACAAGAGAAAAGTATTTTGAAAACAGAAATGGCACCCACCTCCCTACTTAATCCAAAAGCAAAATATTTGAAACTAAAACCTATGATGGACAACTGAAATTAACACTCACTTTTCTTTCAATAGAGTCTCCAGGTTGGAGGAAGTCAAAGAGACAATAAAAAGGGCACAAGCACTACTTGACCAATCTCAACACATTTGAGAGAAAGATACACCAAAATCACCAAATTGGGTTAATAAGAATGAGTTCTTAGCCATCACACCCCGTCGAGCCACCACCAACAGTTGATCTGAGGGTAGCTGCAGTTTAAATGCACGCTCTCCTCTCATATCATCCAATCACAGCAGAACTTGAATTATCAGCAACAGGTGGATACACTGGTTCTGCGGGAAAACACAGAGTGGGAGAGAGAGAGAGAGAGAGAGAGCAGCAACAACAACAAAATCCTACGGCTCTGGAGTTAACATAATATATTCACTCAAAACGCCTGTTATATCGTTAAGTTTTAATTGTTTTGCAGCACACCGCTTCCAGCCGGCTATCCCATTAGCATCGCTAGCCCTTTAGCCCGGCTATCACAAGTTGGCCTGCGCTTTTTTACACCGATTATCTCCGTTTTTAGACACCATGTCGGTTGTGTCTCTGCCTTTGAGTGCAGGTGAGGATTCATTTGAGCTGCACTTGGTGGATTTGGAGCTGGAGGCCGTCGAGAAGCAGATCCGCAACCTACAGGTGAAACTGGCCTTGAATCATCATGGATGCTCACTTCTCCCAGGTAAAAATCTCAATGTGACACAATTTCTCCGAGAACCTCAACCCCGCGTGTTTCTCTGCCCAGGTCCAACGCACCAAGGACACGTGCGCAGGTCTCTGCCCAGGTTTCCTTCACCCAGGCGCCGGGATACCACGAAGCGGAAAACGCGCGCCACGCCGAGCGAGGACATTTCCCCCTCCGCCGCCACCCGTCTTCGAGATCGCAACCCGAAACCACTTTGCTCCTCTTCGCGAGACGGTACACGACGCGCTGATCATCGGAGACTCCATCGTCCGGCATGTCCGTGCTACCACGGCTAAAGGTAAGGTGCACATGGTGCTCGTGTTCTTCAGGAAGAACATTGGAGCTGTGGTCCTTCATGCTGGCACGAACGATACCAGGCTGAGGCAGACGGAGATCCTAAAGAAGGACTTCAGGAGCCTGGTTGAAAAGGTCCGCAGCACATCACCCACAACAAGAATCGTCGTATCTGGACCGCTTCCCACATTTCAGCGAGGAATCGAGAGGTTCAGTGGATTGTTTGCTTTTAATAAATGGTTACAATGTTGGTGTCAACAACAGAGATTACTCTTTGTTGATAACTGAAATGTTTTCTGGTAGCATCCTAGGCTCTACCACTCCGATGGCCTGTACCCTAGCAGAGTTGGAGCAGCGGTCCTTTCTGACAACATCTCCAGGACACTACGAATCATCTGACTGGCGGTAAGTCATACCTTAGATTCCTTAGATATTAGCCACATTACAACTCACTATACTGAAAGACGCACTCACATAGCTTGTCCTATAGAAATTGTGTCTGTTCCCCGAATACTGAGAAAAAAATGATAAATTCGTTAAATTCGCCCGAAACAATCTGATTGTCACGAGCCAGGTCGAACCAACAAGCGCCTCACAATCCTTACTCCATCCCAGAGTTTTCAGCACACCCAACGTTCAATTACGACACACCTGTATCCGATTAGAACATCATCCCTAGTACTTAAAATCATGCAGAGTGCACCAGTCTATGCCGCAGTGTCTCGCTCGTGTGCCTCTCATTTCCCTTGGGTATTTTTTATCTGAAATTTAACCCGTTGCCGACCTCGCTGCACTTTGGATTTCTCTTTTCGTCTTTTCCCTTGATTACCTCGCCTGTTCTTGGACTGATCCTCGTGTTTGACCCTGCCTGTGTTAGGAATCTGGTTTCGTAACCGTCCCTTTGGATTTGTTTGCTCTCGCAGCTGGACCTTTGGTTATCGACCCTTACCTGGCAAACGACGCTGATTCTCTCTCCTCGCTCCACAGCTAGTGACACTCTCCCGGCTCTGCTGGTATGCGCTTCCACCATCTCGGGGGACTCTCATGACGTGCATTGTGCTCCTATTCCTCAGGGAAGCGAACTGAAGCTCTCTGTCCTTCTCTGTTCGCAGAGCAAACCAGCACGATGAAACCATCGCGGAAGTTTAGTTGCACAACCCGCATCCCTCGCTGAGATGGATAAAAATTTGTGCGCTTCCAATTCCGGGTTCACGGAGGATTCCCGACGTCGTCGCCCTGCCCCTTTTCACGTCACAGGCTATTCCTCGAAGCATTCTGTGGGCGCACACACATACATGCGCAATCCGCGCTGCTGCGCACTGACTTTCTCACACCCACCAACACGCGCAGCCCACGCTGCAGCGCGCTGACTTTCTCACGCTCACACACACACACACAGACGCGGTTAACTCTGACAAAGTGTGGATAGTAGGAGACTTTAACATTCATGTAGATGATGCTAATGACGCTTTAGCACTAGCATTTATGGATTTGCTAAATTCCTTTGGGGTTAAACAAAATATAAATGGAGTAATTCACCGCTTTAATCATACACTAGATTTAATTATATCCCATGGTATAGATATCTCTAATATAGAGATCTTACCTCAAAGTGATGATATCACAGATCACTACCTCCTGATATATACTCTACCCATAAAACAGATTAGCTGTGTCCCCCCACGTTATCAATTTGTTAGAAATATGAATCCGACTACTAAAAACAGATTCACAAGTAATCTGCCGGATCTGTCTCAATTTCTTATTAAACCCCTAAATGTAGACGATCTAGATGAAGTGACTAGCAGCATGGGCACTATTTTTAGCAGTACATTAGACACTGTTGAGCCCATTACATTAAAAAAGTCAGAGATAAAACACTTGCATCATGGTACAACAGTCATACTCACGCCCTAAAGAGAGCAACTCATAACCCCGAGCGAAAATGGAGAAAAAATAAATTAGTTTTTAGAATTGCGTATAAAGACAGTATGTGTAGCTATAGACAGGCTCTAAAAGCTGCTAGGGCCGAGCATCTGAGCCAACTGATAGCAAGAAACTAAAAGGTCCTTATTTAGTACAGTGGCTCGCCTAACAAAACCTAAGATGCCTACAGAGCGTATCCTATCACAGTTTAGAAGTGAAGACTTTATATACTTCTTCAAAGAAAAAATCAATAGTAGGCAAAAGATTCCTTAGTGTTCCTTTCATGCCGGTGAGTAGAGAGAGAGATGGCAGCACACCTGGCAAGCGTGCATTCTCAGTTTAGTTGCAAAGAATAAAATCACACACACACAACTTATAAAATCCTTGGTAAGGGTGAACTCCCCGAGAGGATCATAATTTTATTTTTAGTTTCCAGAGCCCTGTAAGGTCTTTTGGAGATGATGGAGCTCTGTTAGTGTCTTGTTCTCAGTTTTCTTTAGTTTCCTTTTTAGGTCACTAATTCATAATACAACTTCTACAAAAGGGAGAGTGCTTTGAGCCAAGGGAGGGCCTTTTAGAATGAAAGTGAAATAATGAAAATTAAATGAAATAAAAAAAAGCCCAAATTAAGACTTAAGATGAATTAAAAGAAGAAGAGTTATTGCCTGGTGTATCTGCCGCACCTTGATGCACTTACTACCCAACTCGACTGGGAGAGACAAACACACACACACGCGCGCACACAAAGAACACTTGCTTAACAGTTTACTATGGTGGTCCAGAATGGCAAATCATCTTTCCCATATGTGTATATTTTTTCCCTTGTAAGTGTGTGCGTTTTCCCTTGAAAATGTGTGTAAATGTATGATTTTTTCCGTGTGCAACTACTTTTTCCCGTGTGAGAACACTCTTTCTCCCGTATTTTGCAAGGTAAAACCTAAAGCTAATGCGCAAAGGACTATGGGAGTGAGGTTAGAACACACAGGAAACAACAAACACACTCACAAGGGAAAAACAATACATTCTTTCTGTCACACACACCCGTATTGCAGCCGTCACTAGGATCCGGAAATAAGGTGGTCGCTAGACAGGAAGCATAAAAGGATACAAGATGGCGCCGCGCACCGC
>JAQQZT010000012.1:37598105-37614157 GCA_030068275.1 Clarias platycephalus | reverse complement strand
AAAATAGCTTTATACTGGCTTTTACTCGTGCGATTTTGAAAATTTAAGCATGCTGGGTGATTAAGCTCACAGATCTATTGGAAAAGACATGAAAGGAGGGTCCTGGATTTTGATCGATTGTGAAGTATTTATTTATTTTTTTTCCCCATTGCCGGTGCTCGGCGCTTCTAGTGTAAAGTTTCCAACTGTTTTGTTAACCTTGCATTTGCTTTGTTACTTTTGATAGTTAGTTTGTCTCTTGGTCAGTTTGTCTCCCCTGTTTATTTACTGTTGCTGTGAGTGTGTCTCCGGGCCTGTTTAGCAACCAACTCGTTTGGCGCCGAGTCTGAGTTCCTAGCCTGCTTAGGCTCCTGTTTTGGTTAGCTCTTGCTAAGAAAAGTTGCTATTTGTTGAATGTTTTGTTTAAAACATGCTTCGCCGTAAAGCTAATTTCTTTTGTTCATGTTTGTTTCCTTATTAAAAGACTATCACATACTCACCTCTGAGACTATGCCGTACCCAAAGCACACAGCCAGCTTAATTCATGACATTTACTCAGCATGATCACCTGCCGATTTAAATGCCTTACAGCACCTAAATATCAGTACAACAATGATAAATAAAGATGTTTTTGAGTGCTTTTTCTATTACACGAAACCATATCATTTTCATATTAATATACCCTTGCTAATGTATTATCCTACGATGTTTCACATCTGTTCCTATACAGATTACTGTATGTTTGATAACACAAAGTTTTTAATGACAAACTCTGCCACATATCGCTTATACCTACATTATAATTTTAAACATCTAAGAAGTTTCTAAATACAAAGGAAAAATAATATATATATTTTTATTTACTTCATAGATGCATATTGTATCACATAAAAGATATATAACAATATGATATATATATATCCTAAAGCCTATCATAGGAGACTTGAGCACAGGCAGGGTGCCAATTCATCACGCACACACAATTTGGGAATGTTACTTTGTCCAGGCTGTATGTCTTTGGACTGTGGAATAAAACCGGAGCACCCAAAGGAAATCCACCAAGCATGGGAAGAACACGCAACCTCCACACATCCAGACCAGAGGCAATAATCAATTCCTCAATGCTAGAGATTCAAGGCAACAGTGCTAACTACTACACCACTATCCCACCTATTATTACTATTGTAATTATTATTGTTATTATACTTTTTTATTATGAATAACAGTAATATTTGGGCACATAAACAATAATTATTAATATAATGATGCAACATTTATGAATGAACATTCATTAATGCAGAGTCTGCTTGGAATATTTGCAGAGTTATAATCAGTCTAGAGCATCTTCTAAACCATGGGTAAAACAGCGCATAAATAAATGGATTAATAGTAGAATTAAGATATATCATAATAAGGACTTTCTGGAAAGTTTCTGGCTGTATTTTAATCACATTACCTAAAAATGTGAAAATAAAATATGGAAGTAAACACACCAGAAACACAGACACTAAAATGCCGAGGACTTTAGCTGCTTTTCTCTCAGATTTCATTGAGTGTGAGGTGATTTTCTGTGTTTTAGTCTGTGTGTGATTATTAAGCTCTCTGATAGCAATGGCGTGTTTCTTAGCAATCAAAAAAACTCCAGTGTACAATATGATTATGACAGAAAGTGGAAATATAAATGAATGTACAAGATCAATCACATAACAAACCTCATTAAGAAAGATAAAACACTCTCCAGGGCACATAAAAACACCCATAAAACTTCCATTAAAATACAGAACTGCTATGACATACACCACGTTCAAACCCCAGTTACAATAAACCACAATGCACATTTTCTTCCTAGAGATTGTGGTTGCATATAAAAATGGCTTTGAGAGAGCCAAATACCGATCTACAGAAATCAAAGCAACATTATAGAAGGACACATTCCCAAGAAAAAAAGCAGTGATCAGCAAACAAAAGCAGTAACCTCGTTCAAAAATCCAGCATGACTCGATTGTCCAGATTAACACTGAAAGCATCACAAAAGCACCAATAAGAAAATCTGACAGAGCCAGCGAGAGCACGAGGGTGTTTGTTGGTGTGTGAAGCTGCTTGAAGTGAAGAACAGAGATGATGACAAGCAGATTTCCACACACTGTTACCAGAACCACAGCAGTTGTACACACATACAGTAAAATATAAACTGCAGGAGATAAAGATCTCTCTGGACAGGAGAAATGCTCACAGCGATCAGACTGATTAAACTCTGTCAGGTTCATAAAGTTGGGCATTTTGGATGTTCAATGGATGTAAAGAGTTACCTCATAAATTATTTCTACCATTGTAAAAAAGTTACATGAAATAACTTATGACTCAAGCAGCCTCAGTCTTTTTATAGTTTAGAAATTGCTGACACCCCCTAGTTTGAGTGACAGCAGCATGCGCATGATGTCATGTGTCATCATTATTGGCCAGAGAATTAAGCATGCTATGAGGTAAAATTTTATGTAAAAAAAAATAATAATAAAATAAAAAATGCAAAGGCACTCCATAATTATTTTGTAAAGACGTATACTGTAGCTTTATCAAGTAACATTTACTGCACAACTTTGTATAAAATGCTGTGTTGTTTCTGTAAACAAATTGTTGGGTTGCTAATGCTGGGTCAAATGAGATGTAGTGAGTCATTTACAAAACACTTGGTTGGGTTATTTTGACCCAACAACTGGTTTATTCTTTATTCTCTGGTTTCTCAAATGGAAGCCTGCAAAATGTTCGAAATATTAATGTTATTGTGTCACAATGTGTAGTTTTAATAGTTGTTTAGGTGAGAATGTATGTGTGTTCAGCTCAAAACCTCCCTTGGTTATTACAGATAGCATCTATTAAAAAAATTCTCAACGATTTGGGAGATTTGAGCTCCAGGTCATCCCCAGGCGATCTGCGCTCATGTAGC
This sequence comes from Clarias platycephalus, assembly GCA_030068275.1. Taxonomy (NCBI): domain Eukaryota; kingdom Metazoa; phylum Chordata; class Actinopteri; order Siluriformes; family Clariidae; genus Clarias; species Clarias platycephalus. The sequence continues at coordinate 37,611,234 of JAQQZT010000012.1, read as the reverse complement.
CACTCAACGCAGCCTCATCTCAGAAAGAACTTCTGAAAACTACCGCTGGCTGTGATGTCTCTGTAGTGGTTAGAACAGGGGATGTATTTTATTTTGGGTATTTCTACCAGGCAAACTTCCGTATATTATAGTTATAGTATAATATATCGCGGCTGTGTGACGCATCCTGTACTCTGCGTTCCAAACTTTTTGATGGAAGCTGTTGTTTTTTTTTGTCTTTGAACTACACAAACCAGTGTCTTCCCACCTGCGAGTTTCTCCAGCATACTGTATATCATAGTCCTCAGCTGTTAAATTTTTGAGGACAACAGTTTTTTTCAGCCGACATTTAATCAATAATATTTGAAAAAAGTTTTATTGTTGTCCTTGATGTTATTTTGAAGTAAATGAAATAGTAATAGTTAAAATAGTAAAATAAATAGTTTAATGGTTTAAATAGTTAAATAGTTAAAATATTAAGATGGGGAATGTTTGTCACATGTGGGCATTATAAGATTTGTATTGAAAACTTCTATTAAAAAGTGGCAGTCGGCACGCCTAAACATCGATGCAGGATTAATGTTTATATTCTAAATAAAATGCTTTTCTAAACAAAGGCTATTGTTTACTTACAATATTTGTTAATTTGTTTAAATGAGGTTTGGGCTCGGGATATTGAGGCTGCATTATGATCCTCCTCTTTAATTTCCCACGTAATCTAATCAGCGCTCAACTGCATGCATAAAGTTTTCCAGAGCGCACTGTCAGAAGTAGACTAATGATTACAAATACGTTGGGGAAAAACAGCAAGGGGATTGACTCTGTGTTACGTGGTGCGGTATGGAGAGCCACACCACAAGATGTTATGCTATTAATAAGATCCCTAACACAGGGCTTTTATAGGGGGTCAATGAAATAGGAGTATGTGAGAGTGCTTTTGATACGGACGGGAAAACCTTTCCGTTTGGAGATTATTAATTAAGGAACTCTCTTTCTCTCTCTCTCTCTCTCACCAGGGTCTTAGAAAGGCAGAGGCTGGGGCTTTTCTTTTCTATCGTTCTTTCTTAGTTTGTTTCTTTGTTTTCTTTGGCCTCAAAACTTTACTGGTGCTACCTAAATGATTGCAAAAAGCGTGGAGGTATCCCTTAAATAAACATGCCACCAGGTGTGGCTCGTTCAGGCTGATTGCCTTGCGGTGGCCTTGCCTGGCAACCGCGTGTCTACCTGGCTGCACCTCTGCCTGTTCAGAACAGTGCAGAGTATTTATGTGGGGTTCTGCCCCTCGTGAGACCCACGTTTTTACACTCTGACCATTTTAAAAATTCATTGGCAATTTTGTGATTTCTTTGGTTTTGGCTGTAGTGATGGTATTCATGTCATCTTGTCATCTCCGCAGCAGTGGATGCACCAACTGTATAATTCACGTTTCATCATCTGGAATTTGTTTAACATTTGTTTATATAAAAGCAGATATTTTGCTTTCTATAAGTATATTTTTTCACATCTGTGAGGCAGGAATACACTGTGTTTCTGCCCATTTTATGACACGCTCAAGTTCACTGAAATCGATACAGAATAATAAGCACACTATTTGCTTTCATCATTTTACAAAATCATAATGTTTTGTCATTATTGTGAGTTTACTTAATAAAAAGTAGAGTATTATAAAGGATATAAAGTTTAAATAGTTTTATTATATAGGTTTTGCACATTAATATAACAATAACTGTGGCACACCCACCTTTACTGATGCACACCCAGTGTCTGTTTTCTGGCTGTACGCTAGTGTTACACATGATAAAATCTACTGGCTAGATATGAATTACTTTTATTAAATTTGATGCCTATATTTAATTTCAATTCTAAATTTGGACTGTAATTTTAGTACTGTGCTTGTAAATTCATTTAATGTTTCACTTATTTCATAAGGTTTTGCTGGTGGTGGTACGGAGCAACGGGGGTGCTCCTAGGATGTGAAAATTTAATTTGTTAAAATGTTATCATTATTTATTAAAGAAAATTATCAGAGGTCTAGAGGAAGACCAAAGAGGAGATTTATGGATGCAGTGAGAGAGGACATGAAGTTAGTTGGAGTGAGAGAAGAGGATGCAGAGGATAGGGTTAGATGGAGGCAGATGATTCGCTGTGGCGACCCCTGAAAGGGAACAGCCGAAAGACAAAGAAGAAGAAAGAAAATTATCACAACAGCCTACTGCATTTAATTCTTATAATGACACAAAAACACAAGCGGGGCTGAATGACAATTTTATGGTCATTATGGAAAACAATATCTTCATTTACAACACACTTTTTGTTTAGAAAGGCCATATGTGAAGAGGAGTGAATGATCATGAATAATGCTGTAATTCACACCAGTGAAGACAAAAACCTGCATAATGAGTTGCATAATGAGCCTTTCAGTCAGGTATGTGAAAGAGGAAGGTACTACAAGAAAAGAATTTGATGACAAAATACACATATTTTTGTTTGTAGATTATTTAGAATATAATTAACTCAAAGTCAAAATAACTTGGCCAAAATAACTCACTCTTACATCCCATACATAACCTACTCACTTACATAGTGCAAAGAAAAAGTCTAGGATTAAGTGGAGAGGGACACTGATGATATTATATAAAGAAGGGACATGTATAGCATAAATAGTATGATGCAAAAACAGACACTCAGGATCAAACAGTACAAACAGGTATATGATGAAAAAGGGTGTTTTTAGACCTTACACAGTCATACATCTTTCTGCCACTATAAAAAAAAAAAAAACATTCCTGTAATAAATTATGAAAAAAATTTCCACAAAATTCTAACATTGTCATAATATAGTTTTACTTTTGCTAATTTATTATCCTAGAAAGGTTCTGAAGGCACAGATTATATTTTATATACTTGCATTATAATTTTAAACATCTTTAAATTATTAAAGATTATATTATTATTATTATTATTCATAATAATATTTGGGTACATGTTATACAATGATGATTAATATGATTATAGAAAATTCATGAAAGAACATTGATTAATGAAGAGTCTGCTTGAAATATTTGCAGCGTTATAATTAATCTAGTGCACCTCCTAAACCATGGGTAAAACAGCGCATAAATAAATGGATTAACGGTAGAATTAAGATATATCATGATAAGGACTTTCTGAAAAGTTTCTGGCTGTATTTTAATAACATTTCCTAAAAAAGTGAAAACAAAATATGGAAGTAAACTCACCAAAAACACGGACACTAAAATTCCGAGTACTTTTGCTGCTTTTCTCTCAGATTTCATTGAGTGTGAGGTGATTTTCTGTGTTTTAGGCCGTGTGAGATTATTAAGCTCTCTGATAGCAGTGGCATGTTTCTTAACAATCACAAAAACTAGAGTATATAATATAATTATGACACAAAGTGGAAATATAAGTGAATGAACAAGATCAATTACAGAACAAATCTCATTAAAAAAGAGAAAACACTCTCCAGGACACATGAAAAAATTCATGAAACTTCCATTAAAATACAGAACTGCTATGACATACATCAGACACAAACACCAGTTTAAATAAACCACAATGCACATTTTCCTCCTAGAGATTATGTTTGTGTAGAAAAATGGATTTGAGAGAGCCAAATATCGATCTACAGCAATCAGAGCAATATTGTAGATGGACACATTTCCGAGAAAAAAAGCAGTGATCATTAAACAGAAGCAGTAACCTCTTTCAAAAATCCAGCATGACTCGATTGTCCAGATTAACACTGGAAGCATCACAAAAGCGCCAATGAGAAAATCTGACACAGCCAGAGAGAGAACAATTGTGTTTGTTGGTGTGTGAAGCTGCTTAAAATGAAGAACAGAGATGATGATGAGCAGATTTCCACACAATGTTAGAAGAACCACAGCAGTTGAACACACGTACAGTAAGATATAAACTTCAAGGTATACAGACCTCTGTGGACAGGAAAATTGCTTACAGCGAACAGACTGGTTAAACTCTGTCAGGTTTATAAAATTTAACATTTTTCTAATGTTCAAAGGATGTAAACAATTACGTCATAAATTAGTACAACCATTGTAAAAGAGTTACATTAAATAACTTATGACTCAATAAGCTCTGGTGTTTTTATAATTTAGAAATTGATCACACCCCCTAGTTTGAGTGACAGCATGATGCATCATCTCATGTCTTCTAGTTTCTGTCCAGAGAATTAAGCTATATGGAAACATGCTATAAGGAAAAAGTTCATGAGAAAACACAAAGACGCAAGTAGAACATGCAAACTGCAGACACAAAGGCTGAAAGACTGCTTTGCCCATACTTTCGTTGGTTTTGTTTATTTTCTGCAAGTTAAGCAGGTGGGGGGGAGCTCAGAGCCAACAATAGCGTTCAGCACAAAACCTTTACCAGCCTTTTTCAGCGTCACAAAATTCTAATATAGAACATGTAAAAGTAAAGAAAAAATTATAAATACAGAACAAGTAAAAGTAAAGAAAAGGGTTGTTATGCGCTGAAATGCCCCCCTGCCATGGATTGCCCCACCTAGTTTCATCTAATTTTTCATTATAAACAATATTTATTTTTATTATATATAAATATTTATTTGCATAGTCATGACAAACCTCGGAAAATTAAATCTGCCACAAAATAAACATTATACAAGAATTTGTATTAATGGTCTTGACGGCTGTCACGTGCCTAGGCTTCATTATAATAGTAATATCACATTTGATAATAATAAACCTATGAATTTATGTTCTAATATAATATTTGGTAGTGATTATGTAGGGGGGGGGGGCAATCCCTGTCAGGGGGGCATCTTAGCGCATAACACAGGCCCAAATTGGCCAGCGGCCCACCACGTCCGGTGCTCCAGATGGCCAGTCCGCCACTGGGGGTGTGGGAAGTTCATGATTTTATATTCTGTGCCAACAGTCGGCTATACTGTATTTTATGAGAAAGGGGTGTTTTGTTAGCACACAAAGCAAATCCTAAATTTACTAAATATAATCATAAATGTAATTTTAGGTTGGCATATTTTATAATATTTGATAGTTGTCAGAAAAAGCGATTGGGGTATGATTAATAACAGTCTTAATTAACAGCCCTCCCTCCTTCTTTCACCTTTACACACACACACACACACACACACACACACACACACACACACACACACATTCAAACGGAGACACTGCTCTTTCGTGATTCTTTTCAAAGGTAAAGTGTAGGTTCATTTGGTTTATTTTTACTTTACAGCAGTGATTCTGTTAGTGTATGCGTGCACTCAAGTGTCATTAGAGACGTTCCTTGATAAAGAAGTTTTCCGAAAAAACAGTGTTTTTGTCCGTTGTGTGTGTTTGTTTTTTCTGTGTGTGTGAAAGTCATCCTACATAGTAGTAAGACTACTGTATAAGATAGGAGGAGGGGGAGAGAGTCATTCCCCTCTCATCTTACAGTACATTAGCTTCACACACACACACACATACACAGCACGTGTGTGCACAAACACCACTGGAAACACTTACCTGTTGGGATTTATTTTTGACTTTTTTCAAAGGTAAAGTGTGGGGTAATTTGTTTTATTTTTACTTTATATTTTGTATTTTGTTATTTCTTATGGGGAAATTTGCTATGATATACAATTGTTCTGATATACAAGCATGCTTCCGGAATGAATTATGCTCGTAATTCCAGGGTCGTAAAACAGGGATACAGCGCTATTCTGTATTGGTTTCTGTGAACTTGAGCCGTCAGAAAATAAACCGAAACTCCGTGTATACTCGCCACACAGATGTAAAAATATATACTTACAGAAAGCAAAATATCTGCTTTAATATAAAACTGAAATACAGGACTGCTATGGCATACACCAGACACAAATGCCAGTTCGAATAAACCACAATGCACATTTTCCTTCTAGAGATTGTGTTTGTGTAGAAAAATGGGTTTGAAAGAGCCAAATACCGATCAACAGCGATCAATGCAATATGGACACATCCTCAAGAAAACAAAAATGATCAAGAACAATAACAGAAACCTCTTTCAATGATCCAGCATGACTCGATTGTTCAGATTAACACTGGAAGCATCAATAAAGCTCTAATGAGAAAATCTGATACAGCCATAGAGAGAACAATTGTTTGTTGATTTGTGAAAGTGCTTAAGTTAAAAACAGAGATGATGATGAGCAGATTTCCACACACAGTTTGCAGAAGCCCAGCAGTTGAACACATACAGTAAGATATAAAAGAAATAATCTTTCTGGACAAAAAATGTTCTGCTTTGTAATGTTCAAAGGATTTAAAGAATTGCCTCATAAATTAGTACTACCATTGTCAAAGAGTAACATCAAATAACATATGATTGAAGCAGCCCTGATTTTTTTGGTTAGCACTGTCACCTTGCATCTCCAGGTCAAGGGTTTGAGTCTCGCCTCACGGTCTGTGTGCATGGAGTTTGGATATTCTCCCTGGTTTCCACCCGCAGTCGAAACGCATGACCATTAGGCTGAATGGCTTCTCAAATTGTCCGTAGTGTGTGTGTGTGTGTGTGTGTGTGTCTGTATGTGCCCTGTGATGGATCCAGGGTGTACCCTGCCACGAAAGTCTCCTGGGATATCCTGTATACAGGATAAAGCAGTATAGTTGATGAGAGTGTGAGTGAGTCTGCAACATACCTTTCTTTTCTTTAGTCATTAAAATAAAATATCATGAAAAGAAGACTCTACACACAACCAGTCTCCAGTAGTGTTACCTTGGGAGGCAGTGGCTGAATTACCTGCAAAACTTCAAGTGGCATGTGCATTTTTATTTATATGAAAAATTTTTGTTACGCTTAAAAAGGTTGTTAAAGTTTTTATCAAAATTCAACATGTATTTCTCTTTCCATATGTAAATAAAAAGAAAATAAATTATTTAAAATTTCACTAGCTCAGTGGTTCTCATTGGACTACTGATTAGAAAGTCCCAGGTGCACTGTTGGGTCTTCAACTGATTTTTATTTCCTATTTGACATATGTGCATATACATGAGTCTACCATCAGGGGGAGACAGAGGCCACATATGCAATACAGCTATAACAGTATAAATAAATCTTTACAAAAAAACTTTATATATATTCTCAGTTGAAATTTATTGTATTTATTTACATTCATATATATATTTTTTAATGTGTATCTGCCTTTCCAATGTTGTCTTATTTAAGTTTATGTAAAAAAAAAAAATGCAGTTTCTACCATGAACATAGTTATAGAATAGTATTTCTTAGTATTACAAATGAATAAAAACACGATATGGCTTTTATAAAATACAGTATAATGCATATGATGTACTGCTTAAATCGAAAAGATCAAAATGTGTTGAAATTGCACTACTTTTCTTTATTTAAAAAAATTCCAATGGAGTTATTCCCAAAGGTTAAGTATTTGTATAAATCTAATAAACATATAAATACAACAAATGGTAACATTCCAACCCATAAAGAAGTGCAACTATGGATAAACATTTAGTTTAGTATTGAATGAGCATGTACTCCTTTATTCAACATGCTCACCTGGTCCTTGAAATGCCTCACTGCACCTAAATATCAGTACAACAATACAGATGTGTCAATAAAAACAAAAATATGTTTTTTGCATCACATCACTTTTAACATAATTTTACAAAACAAAATTATAAAATTATTATTGTCCTATTATTCAACTTTTGTTAATATTGTATTCTATGAATGGTCCTACATAACAGATCATATGATAGAAGAGAAAGTTTTTAATGATTTTTTTTAAAAATACATTGCTTTACTCAATTTACTCCATCTTAGCTATTGCTATTATGTGCTGTCCAATATATAAACAATATAGTATGCATTTAATTCATTGTTCTCCTTTCCATTATAGCACATACAATACAGTACGTTTCATTTGACCATTTATAACATTGCAATGTTTGGGCACATAATATATATTAATGGCAAAATTCATGAAAGTACATTGATTAATGAAGAGTCTGCTTGAAATATTTGCAGAGTTATAATTAATTTAATACATCTCCTAAACCATGGGTAAAACAGAGCATAAATAAATGGATTAACGGTGGAATTAAGATGTATCAGAATAAGGACTTTCTGAAAGGTTTCTGGCTGTAGTTTAATAACTTCGCCTAAAAATGTAAAAATAAAATATGGAAGTAAACAAACCAGAAACACAGACACTAAAATTCCCAGAACTTTAGCTGCTTTTCTCTCAGATTTCATCGAGTGTGCGGTGATTTTCTGTGCTTTACTCCGTGTGTGATTATTAAGCTCCCTGATAGCAGTGGCATGTTTCTTAGCAATCACAAAAACTCCAGTATACAAAATGATTATTACAGAAAGTGGAAATATAAATGAATGTACAAGATCAATTACAGACCAAATATCATTAAAAAACAGAAAACACTCTCCAGGACACATTAACACACCCATGAAACTTCCATTGAAATAAAGAACTGCTAAGACATATATCACGCACAAACACCAGTTAGAATAAACCACAATGCACATTTTCCTTCTAGAGATTGTGTTTGTGTAGAAAAATGGCTTTGAGAGAGCCAAATACCGATCCACTGAGACTAAAGCTATATTATAGATGGACACATTTGCAAGAAAAAAAGAACTGATCAACAAACAGATGCAGTAACTTGTGTCAAAAATCCAGCATGACTCTATTGTCCAGATTAAGACTGGTAGCATCACAAAAGCTCCAATGAGGAAATCTGACATAGCCAGAGAGAGCACAATTGTGTTCGTTGGTGTGTGAAGCTGCTTGAAGTGAAGAACAGAGATGATGACGAGCATATTTCCACACACTGTTAGCAGAACCACAGCTGCTGAACACACATACAGAAAGATATAAACTGCAGGAGATGCAGATCTCTCTGGACAGGATGCATGCACACAGCGATTAGACTGGTTAAACTCTGTCAGGTTCACAAAGTTGGGCATTTTTGTAATATTTTTGTACATTCATAAATTATTACTCCCATTGTAAAAACAGAAATGATTTATGACTCAATAAGCTCTGGTGGCTATATAGTTTAGAAATTGATCACACCCCTAAGTTTGAGTGACAGCATAATACATGATGTCATGTCTTATAATTATTGGCCAGAGAATTAAGCATGCTATAAACCAAAATTGAATGCACAAAAGCCTAGATATCAAAACAAATCACTTATGGTCAAAACCTGCTCTATGGATAATTAATATAAAAATGGGTGAAGTTATATATTTTTTTTTAAGGGAAAATAAATTAAAGATATTTTTGACTTAGTTAACATTAGACAAGTATATAGGATAGTATAACTGTGATATCACCAGTATATCCAGTATATTTTTATGTATATTTCACTCTATCTCTATTCTCTTTACAAAATATAATCATAGTAAAATACATTTAATATAATGAAACCACAGCTGTCAACACTACCATTTCCCACATCTGCTTCTGGCAAGCTACCAAAGAAGGTGGCTTGCCAGAACACTTATCTGGATGCCTAGGCCAGAATGCAAAGAGTCAAAGTACCAAATTTGGTATCAGCCCAGGCAGGCCAATACGACTTGCTGTCTTGACAAACTCAAACCCTGAGTTTGTTAAGCAATGTGTCCAAAATGCTATATTCATGACTCATGAATTGAAGCTAATCTTATACTTATTCAAAAGGGTAGGCAATGGACGATTGGGTGGGATGCAGCTCAGCTGGCTTTCAGGAGCAGGTGTGGGCAGTTTTATTCAATGCTGGGGTGGCATTTGTTGCAATACAGTGGCCTGGTTCCAGTGACCAATATGTTTGTAGAGTGTGTCCCGCAAAGTCAGAATCTGTGGTGGGGAAGACACCTCACCTCTACTGATGTGTTATTTTAATTATGTTCAAGAGAAGGGTTGGACCAATGCCCACTGTCTCAGCTCTCACTACTGTCTGTTCAGAATCAAGAATAAGCCTTGATCAAGAGAGGAGTAGACCTTACTCTTTCAGGTACATACTTACACGTGCACTACACACTATGGGCAATTTTGAAACATTGATAAGCCTATAACACAGCTTGTGGGTAAATTCAGTAAATTTTCACTGATTCACTGATTCACACCTATTGGCCATATTAAAATTGTAATTAAAATTGACCAAAAGCATGATGACTTGCCAATGACCTTAGTAAGCCCCAGAGACCCACTGTCAGGCTAGTAAATCAGAAGTGGCAAAAATGCTCTGCAATGGCTTCATAGACAATCAATGAACCTTTTAATCATAACATATCACAAATTATTAGTTGCCTAAATCTAGCAAACCTTTCTTTCACTCAAATGGTGTTAAAAGAGGTGTATCATCGTTGTTCATTGTAAATTCAAGTCAGGTAAGTTTGGAATCCTGATCATTATTCTGTCATCTTTGAGGCCTTTGCTAGTTAGCGAAGCAAGAGAGTACATGGATACATTTTATCCCAGATAGCACACTGCTGAAGGGCCAACGTTGGGCCAACGACAGTACATACATTGGTCACCGGGATTAATCCCCGTGCATCTGTCTACTTTGACCTGAATGGCTCAATTTAACGAAGTGTTTCATACAGTAAGTTTGCCTTTTTCTTGCACTCCTTAACAGAGCCGCGAAAGTGAAACTAAAAGAAGAAAAAACAATAAGCAGTACCTCGAACATTCGCTGGAAACCAGCATTCAACAGCAAAGTCTCTTACAACAACTTACACAGGGACTCCAAGCCACTACGGCTGAACTCATCTACATCAATGTGGGGGACGCGATGTGCCGCTGCCTGACCCATGCAGGACTGCACAGCATTTATTGACTAAGCTGATGCCACACGATGAAATAGAGGCCTATCTACAGAGCTTTGAGCAAACGGCGGAGCATGAATGATTGGAAAAGAAAAGGATTACGAGCTATTAAAAGAAGAAATTATGGCACAGTGCGGACTCTCCAGCTGTGGGTGAGTTTCACCACTGGAATTTTGATTCTCAAACAGCACCATGAGCACAAATTGATCACCTGATGAGACTCTTTACATGGTGGCTGCAGCCAACGCATCTTACTCTGCTAGAAGTCGTTGAAAGAGTCACGGAAAAATGGGTGCTTCATTCACTGCTGCGCGAAGAGAGAAATGCGGTTGGCATGCGGGGTTTGGCCGAGGCACTGGAATGAGCGCTTGGAACATTATCTTATAACACAAAACACTCGTAAATCAAAGCTAATTGTCCCTTAAGAAATAATGGAAACTCAAATTATTTGTTCCACAGCCCCCCAAAAAAATACATAAAATTAATTAATACAAAATATAAAGAAAAAATAAAACAAATTAACCTGCACTTTACCTTTAAAAAAACTAAAAATAAATCACAACAGATAAGTGTTTCTGCGTACAAGCGCTGTGTGTGTGTGTTTGTGTATTTGTGTGAAGCTAAAGTAAGAGGAGAGGAGGAATCAGCCAATCCCCCTCTCCCCCTTCTCATCTTATACAGTAAACCATTCTCCTCTTTTATGTGAGTTTCACACACAAACACACACACACATTAACGGAAAGACTGTTTTATCAGGAAAATTAGCGAGCAACATTGCTAATGACACTCGTGTGAGTGCATACTAACGGAATCACTGCTGTAAAACAAACAAACAAATGAACCTGCACTTTACCTTTGAAAAGAATCGCAATAGAGCAGACTTTCTGTGTAGAGTAGAGTGTGTGTGTGTGTGTGTGTGTGTATGTGTAAAACCAAGAGGTGGAGGGGTTGGGGGTGGTGTGAGAGTGCGTGTGTGAGGGGGCACAGTGTCAAATTACGCGCACCCACATATAGCGACAGGCTGATACAGAGACAGAGAAAATGGATCTTTAACCTCTCTAACGAGACGTTCTTTTGCTTTATACAAATAAAATATGTTTTACGCGCACACACATGGTCACAGTGTTATAGTAAACAGTACACGCATGCACGGATGTGGATTATACCAGTGAGAGACGGCCACTAATACTGAGCAGGGGAGACGATTACCCACAATTCCGTAGCGCAAAAGAGAAAAAACATTGGCTCAGTTTTGATCACATGACTCTCATCATCAAAACAAGAAGTGCATGCCTGATACATGATACTCTGTACTCGTAAACCAAGATTTACTTGTTTTTGAAGCCGTGTTACTCATAATCTGAGTATTAGTAAATGTCTTTTGGCAGCATAGACAGTGTTTGTGTTTGTGCATGAGTGATAATAGGCAAGTTGTTGTTTTTCCTGTCTTGTTCTCTCAAAGCAGTGCACTTTCTTACAAATAATTTAGTCATCGTTGATCACTAAATATTCATTGTTCTACAGGCAGTATTTAGGAAACAGAATCAAAAAAGCAATGTCTGTCCTTGTACACAATGTTCACGTGTGGAATGGGGTGATATTTCCTAACATGTGCTCACACACACACTCACAGCCAGTAGACCAAACGCAGAGAAGTGTTGCTGCCAATCAGTGAGAATAGGAGCAACACAGGTGACATTGTTGGACCTACATTTGGTGAACGTTGGGGCAATGGACAAAATGACATTGGGCCAAGCACTGATGTCAACATTGTGCCTATGGCAGTGTATACGTTGGATCAATGGTGGCATCAGTGGTTGGCCCAACATCATTTTGTCCATTGGTCCATTGGCCCAGTCCACACACTTCTAGTTATGAGTGTAATGGACATGTTTTGGCCTTCCTTACCATGGCCATATCAGCACTGAAAACCTCTGCACACTGCTGGTATGTTGCAGTGCTAGAATTTGGTGGCATTGAATGGTAATGGGTTCCTGGAAGCTTCACATTTAACTATTTTTGTCTTTTGCAGTTAGTTATTTGTTTTTCTTCCTCACAATTATTTTGCGACCAAATTGTCTAAGTAGAATAATACTTTTAATTGTCCGGAGATGACGTCTTAATAGCTTAAATATTTTAAGAGTGTTGTATACTTGTGAAAGGCATTTTACAATGTTTGACTTTTCAGTGTCAGATAAATATCCTTTTTGGCCCATTTTGCCTGCGGTAAAGAATCTGCATAATAAGTACAGTGGGGGAAATAAGTATTTGATCCCCTACAGATTTTCTAAGTTTGCCCACTTACAAAGAAATGAAGGGTCTA
>JAQQZT010000012.1:37576672-37591517 GCA_030068275.1 Clarias platycephalus | reverse complement strand
TAAACTAGAACAAACAAATAAACACAACAACAAATTCTACAGATCCATCTTACATAACAAATGTGATATGGCTCTTACAACATGTATTAAGTTTGCTGTTGTATTTGTTTATATTTTATTGAATTAATATTTATTAGAAGTAGTGATTTACCTATTATTTATCAGAAATAGTGATGCAACTTTTTGGGGGTTTTTCATTTAAGGTTATCGACCACTTAGTTGAATCCACTTTGAACGATTGTTGTGTAATCTGCTAAGCTGTCTGACACAAGAATTAAAAGTGATTCCAGAGTTGGTCCTCATATCCACTGTTTTTTTAGTTTGAAGCAGAAGTTGATGTGCGAATTTCCAGATAACTCGACAGTCGATAACCTTCTGTGTGGACAGAGCTATCAACAGCTCAGTAAAGCCCAAAGATGAAGTGCTGCTGACACAGGTTAAGCGGATAATATCCGACCAAAAGGCAGAATAAACCTTTGGAAAAACTGTTGAAAAGGCAGAGAACACCTGCAAAAAGTAGCTTCACCAAGCAAGAGAACTTTCTCAACAGAGAAGCACGTAATTTTGCCGGAATCTGAACTTAAGAAGGAATTCAAAAAGCTCTCCACTGTAGCAAGGAAAGTTTCTGAAACCAATGGTGATTACAAGGCTGGGTTAATGACAGAGATTAAAGCTTGAAAAAGGTTGCTAATACATTTAAAAAGAATTGAAATAGAAGTGCATGAGATGTTAAGTGTATAAGTTATATTGGATAAATTAGAGTTGAGTGCAGTTAGTCCTCACTTTTGTGACAAATGAGCAATATCCAACGACGAGCAGAACAATGTGCAAATTCACAGAGTTGTGCAACATGTAAGCAGTTAGTTAAAAACAATTGACCAGTGTCCAAACAAATGCAGAATAGAACAATGTACAAAGTCCAAAAGAATTGAGCAGACCTTTCTGCTAGTAGCTTTTCTTTCTTATGCAGGGAGGGAGCACAGGAAGTGATCTATTAATCATCAAATGGAAAAAATGGTCAGGTTGCGACTAGAGGCTCCCAATGTGGAGCAGGGAGTCAAACTGTATTCTTGATGACCTCCCAGGTTCATAGGATGAGTGGTGGAACTTGACAGCTGACTGGCCTACAGCAGGCCAAGATCTCGCCTTTCAGTCACTCATAGTGTTCACCTTCTTCCGCATCAAGTGAGAAGTAGGCCCACTGGGCCTTACCGGTTAGCAGTGTAATGAGGTCTGTGCTCAGCTACCATTGAGGTCACTCTTCTTGCGCTGTTGTCTTCACAAACACTTGGAGGAAGACTTCTCCATCATCATTGGTTGTGAGTTTAGGGAGCAAATGCTCATGGCATGTGTTGGCAGACGAATGTTACAGTTGGAGTTAGAGTCTTAATATCATATTGCTTCAGATGTTTGATCCTTGGTTCCAAGAAGCACATGTTGTGAAGAGGTGAGGTCAGCTCAAGTATGATAAGCTCAGTGCTTTTTCTCAATTCAATTCATGATAGTGTAGGGACCTCTCCATCAGGCCAGAAAGTTACAATTGGAGCTGGGATGGTGCTGCAACATGAGATTCCTGGCTTGAACTCTCTGAGCTGATCATACACACATTGTTGGTTGGCCTGAGATTTCTAAATATGTTCATGTATGATCTGGAGAACACTTGATTTTAGTTTGTATTTCTATTGAACATAGTTAAACAATGAATGGAGATAGCTGTTCTTTCCAGGCTTCTTTCATTATTTCAAACAGGCCCCATGGCTGTCTACCAAACAGTACCTTCAATGGTGTAAAGCTGGTGTGGGATTGTGGTGTTTCAAGGAAGGCAAACAGGGCATGGGGCAGCAATGGGCTCCAGGTCTTCCCCAATCATCCACAACCAACTTGACCATGCACTTGAGCATATGACCTGCAGCAAAGTGTGTTAGTACATACAAGTTTTATGGTCATTAGAGCATTAAATCTCTTGTTGATCTGTTGCACTGGAAATACTTATTGTAATAGACCTACCTCACAGTATATACAATATACAATATCTCCCACCATCTCCCCTCTCTCTCTCTCTCTCTCTCTCTCTCTCTCTCTCTCTCTCTGTGTGTGATTTACAGACACTGGTACAGATATCTCTGGATAGGACACATTCTCACAGCTATCAGACTGATGAAACTGCAGTATGTTGAACTTATGTTGATGTATGCTGAAGAGCTATTTCAGGTGCAAGGCAGTCATTTGCATTTAAAAAGTCATTAGATTGGACCCTAGGGTAAAAAAAAAAAAAATCAATAAAAAAATTTGATGTAGTCTATCAATATTCGTTTTTGTTACCTTG
Source organism: Clarias platycephalus (assembly GCA_030068275.1). Lineage (NCBI taxonomy): Eukaryota > Metazoa > Chordata > Actinopteri > Siluriformes > Clariidae > Clarias > Clarias platycephalus. The sequence continues at coordinate 37,589,191 of JAQQZT010000012.1, read as the reverse complement.
TGTTGAACAAATTTTTGCTCAATCTTTATTAACATAGTGCTTTTTAACAATGGACATTCTTACCTTGTGAACTTTGCACATCTGTTGATGTTTAGTCTAGCAGTAACTTTTAAGCCCTTTTTTTCCAGTAAAGGCAGGACATCATGTATATTATGCTGTCACTCAAACTTAATAGGTGTGATCTATTGCTAAACTATAAAAGCACCAGTGCTGACTGTGCAATAATATCTTACATTATGATTCTTTAAATTTACAGTTACAATGGTAGCATCCAAGCTATAGAGTGCAGCATTTCTTTGTCCTTGAAAACTGTAGACAAATGCTATATTCATGAACCTGACAGAGTTTAACCAGTCTGATCTCTGTGAGCATTTCTCCTGTCCAGAGAGATCTGTATCTCCTGCAGTTTATATCTTACTGTACTGTATATGTGTTCAGCTGCTGTGGTTCTTCTAACATTGTGTGGAAATCTGCTCGTCATCATCTCTGTTCTTCACTTCAAGCAGCTTCACACACCAACCAATACACTTGTGCTCTCTCTGGCTGTGTCGGATTTTCTCATTGGTGCTTTTGTGATGCTACCAACATTTATCTGGACAATTGAATCATGCTGGATTTTTGACATAAGTTATTGCATCTTTTTAATGATCATTTCTTTTTTTCTTGGGAGCCAGTCCATTTATAATGTTGCTTTGATCTCTGTAGATCGGTATTTGGCTCTCTCAAACCCATTTTTCTACCTAAACACAATCACTAGGAGAAAATTAAGCATAGTGGTTTATTCTAACTGGTGTTTGTGTCTGGGGTATGCCATGGCACTTTTGTATTTTAATAGCCACTTCATGAAGTTTGGCATGTGTCCTGGAGAGTGTTTTTATGTTCTGACTGATGTTTGGTCTATAATTGATCTTTTACATTCATTTATATTTCCACTTTCTGTCATAATCATATTGTATACACAAGTTTTTGTGATTGCTAAGAAACATGCCACTGCTATTAGAGAGCTTAATAATCTAACACAGCCTAAAACACAGAAAGTCACCTCACAATCGATGAAATCTGAAAGAAAAGCAGCTAAAGTCCTCGGCATTTTAGTGTCTGTGTTTCTGTTGTGTTTACTTCCATATTTTATTTACAGTTTGCTAGGTGGTGTTACTGAACTACAGTTAGAGACAATTCATAAACTTTTAATTATGTTTTGTCTTAACTCCACTATTAATCCATTTATTTATGCTCTGTTTTATCCCTGGTTTAGAAGGTGCATTAAACTGATTATATCTCTGCATATATTTAAAACAGACTCTGCATTAATCAATATTCTTTCATGATATTATTCTACTCCTTCTGATGATGGACCAATTATTGTATTATACACTGTCCCCAGCCAAAAAAAGTTGCACATCCTAATATTTCATTGGACCACATTTTTCTTTTATTACAGCTGTGGCAATATTTTGATAAGCTTAAGCAATGTCACAACATTTATTTCCATCCAGAGCCACATTAATCTTTCTCTAAGGTCTTGTTAGAGAAAAATGAGTGGGAGAGTTGGCCCACTGTGTAAAGCCTTCTCCAGCACATCCCAAATAATTGTGGAGTTAAGATCACTCTGGAATTGGATAAGGACTCATCAGTCCACATGACCTTATCCGTTGCTCCACAGTCCATTCCTTATGCTTTCTGCTTCTTAATGAACATTTAGCCTCACTGATAAGTGTTTTTCTTAAGGCTACACAGCAGTTTAGTCCCTTGGAAATGCTTACTGTCACTATTAAGCATAGCTGTGAGAGCTATTTATTTATTTATTTATTTATTCATTTATTTAATTGTTATATGAGCTCCCATCATGCTCAAACTCTCATGCTGGAATCTGACCACATTTCTTTCTCGAAGATGATGGTTCACCACTATCCTTTCACGTTTTAATAGTGCACCAGACAGTTCTGAACACAATTTTAGTAGTTTTACCAATCTTCTTAGTTGTTTTCGTTTTCTTGATGCAGGACATAATTTAACCCCTGTGAAACAGTGTAACATGCTGACACAACCACAGGATACTGTATGTCTTCTGACATGGGTGTTTAAGAAATGAGAACTTCATCAGTTAGGATTATATAACTTGTTGCAGATTAATGCAGTAATTATACAGTGGAAATAATACTAAAGTAATTGCTTAGTTACATTGCGGTGGTGATTTTTTTTTAAGCTGGGCAGTGTATAATATTCAAATTATTAATAATATTTTTATATAATATTCATCATACTAGTTTTCTTTTCTTGAAGTGCGTATACATTTTTGGCTGACTCTGCATATATACAACTAAATAAAACAAGTAAATCATTATTAAATCATAATATGCTACACATTAAATGTCCAAATAAATACTCTGATATTGACATTATATCTTGTGTGTAGTTACAATTATTCCTGTGTGTGTATTTTATATATCTACTGTAGACACTTTTATAAGGCAATAAAGAAAACACAGTAGTATTATATTTTCTTTTTAATTTAAATGTTTTTTTTTTTGTAAAAAGAACATTCGTAATACAGTCAGCCATATGACTTTAAAACACAATGATCAATTCTGAATGGAAGATACATTTTTGACCCAAATTTTCACTGTAGCTTTTGGATAAACTGTTTATACTCTACATACTGTAGTTATACTGTATATTGTATCGAACAAAAGTAGAGGATAATTAAGTATTTCATTAACTATTGTGTTTTAACAATCATTCCCTTTATATTAATAAGAGAAACAGACTGAAGGCTATATTGCATTTCTGTAAATGTTCTGTAAATCTATCATCTATGCATGGATCAGCAATAAAGGGTACCACAGTGGAAACAACTGCTTTCTGAAAAGGAGCAAAGCTATTCTCTTAGCGGTATTGTTTTCCAGTGTTCTGTGCAACACCAGTTGGCCATGAATTCCTATACATTAATTGAAGTTGGCTTTAACCTTCTCAATAAAAGTAATAACCTTCCTGGACAGGGTGTCAAACCATGCAGGGCAAACACACTATGGGCAATTTGGGAATGCCAGTTAGCCTACTCTGTGTGTCTTTGGACTGTGTGCTGAAGCTTCATTGCGGGATGATTGAAGTGTTAACATTGGGGTGTCAGGTATTACTGTGTGTAAGTAGGGCTCAAGTATTAAAAACAGTAACTTACATGCTACATTGCACAAGGAATGCAATAATTGCACAAACAGTATTTTGGACCTCATATATGTTCTAATTAATTTACTTAGTCCTTTACTTTTAATGTCTTTTATTCTTTTTTTCTTACTTTTAAATTTCATTCACCTTCTTTACTTTACCTAGTTACAGTGTAAACTGTGAGATGACAATAATAATGAATCTAAATGTGAAATTCTACAAAGTTTTAAAGTGATGAACCAACCAACCCCGCCCCCATGTACGTACACTGCTATAATAAGGTGCATAAGGGGAAAAAATTAACAATGAATAATCAACCTGACCACATTTAAATCAACTTTCTCAAATCAAGGCAGAACAATATGATTGTCTTAGTCAGCACGTCTGTCCACACTCTCCAAATGTCCATCAATGTCTTCTATATAACAGAACTAAGTGTGATTGCAACCATATGCAGAAATGATTATTTATTTTATTTCTTATGAAAACATTATAGTTTCATTTGTATTACCTCTGGTTGAAAAGCTGTGTCTGAGTTACCATTATTTATTTGATTTTGCACTTTGTGTTTATGTTCAGTTGAGGCCGTGTTACACACCAGTGTACACACAAGATTAATTCTCTAGACTCTAGATTCTAGACACTAGACCCTTTTTTTGCAACAAGTATAACATCATATGTATTATGCCTTTAGTCAAACTCAAGGGTCTCAATAGATTTCTAAAAAACACAATAGAATTTTTAAACAATAAAAGCACCAGATCTGGGTGTCCCCTTATATTTTTAATCCTGAATCTTTAAATTTTAAGTTTTGCCCATTTCTCTGCAAGTAAGCAATTTCCCTCTGGAATTAATAAAGTTCTTGAATCTTAAATATTGAATCCAATTGACAGAACACAGGATTTCTTTAAAATTTGCAAACAGTAGACAAATGCTTTATTCATGAACCTGACAGAGTATAACGAGGCTAATCACTGTGAGCATTCCTCCAGTCCAGAGAGTTTTGTATCTTCTACAGTTTATGTCTTATTGTACAGATGTTCATCTGCTCTGATTCTTCTAACAGTGTGTAAAAATTCGCTTGTCATTAACTTTGTTTCTGACTTCAACCACTTCACCCACTGACTTATACACCTGTGCTCTCTCTAGCTGTGTTCAATTACCTAATTGACAGTTTCATGATGCTGGCAGAGTTGATTTGGATAAACGAATGCTGGGAATTTGATACCAGTTCCTGCATCTGTTTAATGATCACTTTTTTTCTTGGGAACCTGTCAATATATAATGTTGCTTTGATCTCTGTAGATCGGTATTTGGCTTTCTCAAACCCATTTTTCTACCTTAACACAATCACTAGGAGGAAAAGTGTATTGTAGTTTATACTAATGTGTGTTTCTGTCTGTTGCTTGTCATGCACTTCTATATTTTAATGGAAACTTCATGATGTTTGTCATGTGTCCTGATTTGGTCTGTAATTGATATAATGCATTAATTTATATTTCCACTTTCAGTCATAATCATATTGTATACTCAAGTTTTTGTGATTGTTAAGGAACATGCCACATAATCACACATGGCCTAAAACACAGAAAATCACCTCACAGTCAACAAAATCTGAAAGAAAAGCTGCTAAATTCCTCTGCATTTTAGTGTCTGTATCTCTAGCGTGTTTATTTCCATAATTTATATGCAGTTTATTAAGTGGTGTTATTGAACTACAGTTCAATAACCCCCATGGCGGCACAAGGTCACAGTGCTAACTAACCACTATGCCACAATCCTGTCCCAATTTCCATTATGATATTTTAAATCATGGTTAGCACTGAACTAATTGCAGCATGTTAATGGTAGATGAACTGCCAAGAAAGAGAACTAAAGAAAAGACAGAGATTAGACAGTACCCTCAATTAATTCATTTAATTATAATTAAACTTTTGCACTGTGATTTTCTCTGTGGCCTGAGCTGCACAACACATTTCATCTTCCAGTCCAATTCAGGTCACTAGTATTTTGAGGCTAAGGTTATCAGGGCTTGTTTGGAGCATGTCAGTAGGGCCTTGAAGCTATGATAAGCAGTCTGCTTAAAGACACAAGCATCTTCTGCATATAGATTGATATCTTCTGTACAACGCATCCGGAAAGTATTTAGAGTTTTTTTTTCTCTCTCTCTTTTTAAATCCAGTTTAGTCAGAAATTGATGTTGTATATATTTTTCATATTTCCATGTTCTGTCATAATCATAGTGTATATGTGGGATTTTATGATTGCTGATAAGCATTCCACTGCTATCAGAGAGCTTAATATTCACACATGGCCTAAAACATAGAAAATACCTCACACTCATTGAAATCGTAGAGAAAAGCAGTCATTAATTTCTGTTAGTTTCAGTCTGATGGCAAATTTACAATATATGTTGTACTATACATAATATTAAAAATATATGTTGTTTGGTCATTTTATTTAATCAAAGTCTTTGGAAAACATGAGTAAAATTTCTTTCTTAGATTTTAAGATCATTATAATATTTTTACATCAATTTATCAAATTCTATTTACTATAAAAACACTGTGCAAGTTATCAAAATTTTATTTATATTGACTAATAAATTGTTTTTTTATTAGTAAAAAAATTGTAAATCATAAAAATAAAGAAAATGGCATTTGAAAAAAAATGTTTTTTAGATGGAAAGGTTCCCTAATATATTCTTCAGCACCATTCAGTAGAAGGTTTAGTTACATTTTCGACCAGAAAATATTTGCATGGTTGAACATTTTTATAACAATGTTAAATGTTTTTTAACTGCTAAATGTTTGTATCATATTTATTAAACGATTGCATTATAGGTTACACACATTTTGACACATTATTCAAATTAGTCAAAACAATAGGTGACGACTTATTAGTTCTGTTAACCTCATAGGTTCGAATTTATGTTCAAAATTATTTTGAACATAAATTATCAAGATAAAGACGTTTTTTGAGGTATTCCTTGTGCATAAAGCAGTTTTTTTTAGCCCAGGAGCTTTATTTGGATGTTTAGACTTTGTTCAATACAATTTTGCATTATAGCAAATATAGATTCTTTTTTCCCTTCATGTGTCATGCCCTCACTCAGACTCTGAGGGTGTGATCAATTTTTAAACTATAAAACCCCAGAGCTCCTTGGGTTATAATTCATTTAATGTAAGTGTTTACAATGGTACTATCAATTCATAGGTTAAGTCTCTTTAGTTATTACAAAAATCAAAAATGCAAATCTTCATGAACCTGACAGAGTTGAACCAGTCTGATCTCTGTGAGCATTTCTCCTGTCCAGAGAGATCTGTTTCTCCTGCAGTTTATATCTTACTGTACATGTGTTTAACTGCTGTGGTTCTGCTGAATATGTGCGGAAACATGCTTGTCATCATCTCTGTTCTTCACTTCAAGCAGCTTCACACACCAACAAACACCCTTTTGATCTCTCTGGCTGTGTCCGATTTCCTGATTGGCATTTTTGTGATCCTGCCTATGTTTATATGGACGATTGAGTCATGCTGGATTTTTGATAGAAGTTTCTGCATATGTTTAATGATCTCTTCCTTTTTTCTTGAGAATGTGTCCATCTATAATGTCGCTTTGATCTCTGTAGATCGCTATTTGGCTCTGTCAAACCCGTTTTTTTACACAAACACAATCACTAGGAGGACTATGGTAATTGTGGTTTATTCTAACTGGTGTTTGTGTCTAGCATATGTCATAGCACTACTATATTTTAATGGTAACTTAACAAGTTTTGTAATGTGCCCTGGTGAGTGTTTTTACTTTCTGGATGGAGTTTGGTCAGCAATTGATCTTTTACATTCATTTATATGTCCTCTTTCGGTCATAATCATTCTGTATGTATTGGTTTTTGTAATTGCTAAGAAACATGCCACTGCTATCAGAGAGCTTAATAATCACACACGACTTAAAGCACAAAAAATCAACTCGCACTCAATGAAATCTGAGAGAAAAGCAGCGAAAGTCCTCGGCATTTTAGTGTCTGTGTTTCTGATGTGTTTACTTCCGTATTTTATTTATAGTTTGTTAGGTGGTGTTATTGAGCCACAGCCAGAAACATTTCAAAAAGTTGTGATCTTGGTTTATCTTAATTCCACCATCAATCCATTTATTTATGCTCTGTTTTACCCATGGTTTAGGAGGTGCATTAAATTAATAATAACTTTGCAAATATTTCAAGCGGACTCAGCATTAATCAATGTTCTTTGATACATTTTTAGTAATGATATATAACTGCCCAAATGTTGCTATATTGTAAAAGGAAAACTGTTGTACAATATGTAATACAAAGAAATAAAGTAGGACTGTTAATGTGTTCCATAATATTAAATCATAAATTATATATAACATATAGCTAATATGGACAAAATCCCAACTTTTATTGGGGTTGAATACACCTTAAATCTTTAAAAGTACTGTACAATGTGAATATGGTGTATTCTACTGTAAATATTTCTCTTTGGAAATTCCTCTCTCTAAACACAAACAGTGCTGTAGTAAAACAAAACATTGTTCATTCCAGACTATCATACTATGAAAATAACATAAATACATAAGACTACACATAAAACTATAAAACAATGCACCTAAAACTATATATAAAAAAAAAAAACTATAAAGTGCAAAAGTTCAAGTGTGTGCCAACAGTTCAAGACAGAACAGAAACAATGTGGAAGCAAATAAGCAAAATTGAAAAAAGTGCATCAGCGACCAGTAAAATATTTCTGATAAAGTAAAACAATAACCACAAGATATTGCAATACATTATTAATAAACAATATTAGTGAATATTAGTTCATTCTACCAAATCCTAAGATCGTAAAGGAACTGGCATGTAGTGATAAGGATCAGTAAGGTATGGTTATATTTTTGCAGCCAGTTAAAAAATGTGTGATAAAAAAATAACATTGATCAAATAGAATGCCAGGGTTATATGTTTGTCACACTTTGTTGAAAAACTGTCTGAAGCACCGGTTCTCCTCATTTATAAGAAATATGTGTAATGAAGTGGAATTTCATAGAAACTTTCTTTTCCTTTTTTTTTTTTTTTTTTTTACATGCATGGTTTATAATCTTTGTGATTAACAACGCTTTTCATGACTCTTCAAGGGCTTTTTTTTTTTTTTTTTTACAGCAATTCAGGTGAATCGTTTACTTTTAATTCTACATCAATCGACTTGATTTATCTTTAGTGTAAAAATGAAGCTCACTATGCATTGATGCATTGGTTTAATGATCCAATTATTTAATTAACCAATGAATGAACAAATTAAATGTTTTCATGGCAATGCAATTTATTTTGAAAGATAATGACTTTGAAAATAAATTTCTAAATAATAATAATATATTATTATTATTATTATTATTATTATTATTATTATTTTATATTTACAAAGCACAGGGGATATCCCAATGTGAACTGATGCATGTGTGATCAATAAATGTAAATTGCAACATAAATATGATAAAACTAAATAAGGTAAGAAGCGTGACAGAACAGTATAGCCTGTTAAGTATAGTGATAGTATGTCCCTGTTAACAGACATAAATCTGTTGAATATCTGTTAAAACTGGTAAAATTTTAAAATAAACAAACATAAGTAGATTAAAAAATCTATTAAATTAATACAAAATAGGTGAATTTGATCCAAAAATTGTAGAAGTTTATTAGATTCACAATGTCAGACCCAGAACTACAACAACCAAGAACTCCAATGACGAGCAAATAAATTCTTATTCACCGGAATTCTAACACACCTGACACTAATCATAAATCCAAATAAAAGGAATTCATGCACATTCAGTCTTTGCAAAGTACACCCTCCCTGTGAACCTCTCTGAAACCTTTTATAACCCTTCAGATTTTAGCCTGGTTGCCTGACTCTTGGATTTGTTAACGTTTTGTTAATGTGTTCTTTGAACTGTGTTTTAATAAATATTGTTAGGTTGTGAATTAGTGATGGGCATGTGCCCAAATTTTTCATTCCTCCCTGACTCCGAAGGCGCCCCATGGCAGTGGCATCCCCTTCTGGAGGTGTGTGAAGGAGCGGGGCTGTCTATTTGGCCACAACTGGTGACAGATGAAGAAATGAATGGATCTCAGGCTCCTATCATATTATATAAGCGGTATTTGGAGCTATGTTTGAGGTCCAAAGGTCCAGAGTAACAACAAGATTCTGGTCCGCAGCAGGCATTCATAGGAAGAATGCAGGAGCCACCTGTTGGAGACACACAAATGGGCATATGAACCACATGTCACTCCTAAAGCATGTGCTGCGGTGGCACACTCATCTATCCAAGCACACACTATTACAATCCAGTTGCCAAGGAGGAAAAGGCAATGGGTTTTCCATTGAGGCCCCCATGCCTAGTCAGGGTAAGATGCCCAGTATGTCAGAAGTCTTAAGGGGTCACACCAAGGCCGCACCAATGGATGGCTTGGCAGGGCCAGCTTGACGCTTCAGCAAATGGAGGAGTTAAGCCGCATTATAGTCCACATGAACCAAGCCCAGGAGAAACCACTCTGCTACTCTAAAGCCACCTAGATCCTTCTTCACACATAAGTGGCAAGTGAGCAGGGCAATACCCTGCATCCCGGGAATGGTAGGCAAAACTGCAATGCTGTTGATGCACCAGCTCAAGCATGCTATGCTGTTGATGCACCAGTTTAAGTTTGTTATGCATGCTACACTGTGGATGCACCAGCTCATGCATTCACCACTGCCCCTCTTCCTGTCTCAACTCCTCTCATGAGTTCCACCACCGTATCTGCCCAAGCTTACCTTATGAAGGTGAGAGTACAAAGTGCCACAATGTCACCTGCTTGTGCTCAGCATCTGGGACCTGAGCAATGGCACCATAAGCACTGCCAACCCACCTGATGGAGGGCATGGTGTAAAGGCGGTCAGACGGAATGCTCACCTCACCTGTTCAAGCTCAGGGTCAAACTACCACCAAACTACATGAAAGACAGCACAAAAGGGCAGTTGGACAAGACATCGCTGTTTGACCTGCTCACAGCAGGAAACATAGAATAAAAAGGGTGATTCCATGCAACCTGGGAACTTCACAGCTTGAAGAGCAAAATTACAAGTGCCCCTCTGCCAGCTAGGCACTGCCTGGACCTGAACATTCAAACCTTACTTATTTCCTTCCTTTCTAATCGTTCCTCCCTCCTCAGTTTACACCCCCATTTCCCCATTATCCTTAATAATATCACCCTTTTCCTGTAAAACATGTGCCACCCGAGTCAAAGATCTTACAATATCTTAACTGCACCTGTGTTCTCCAAGCCTGAGTTTCTGACTTATTTGCCCATCATGGTTGCAACAGGAGTTATAAATGTTCAAAAATGCTCCTGAGCCATGCCCATGTTCTAAAAAAACTTTGTCAGTACAGTATGTTGCACAGATTTGTGTAGACATGGTACTAGCGCTCCTACTCCAATCCCTGAAACACCACCTGTCTCTATGCCTTTGGTGGTTTGTCCAGACACATGCACTGGAGATTCCTTTTGCAGTGTTCACTCTACTAAATCCCAAGATCCTAAAGAAACTGTCTTGTAGCGATAATAATGTCTCCTTGGATGAGCTCCATGGACAAATTGGAGTAAAATGAACCGCTGCTGGAGAAAGCAGTTGTGCTTCTACTATGGGGGAATCACAACACAGCATAGCTCATTGCACAGTATGATTTACCAATAAAGAGTAAAAGAGTGGCTCAGAAAAAAAAGTTTACTACCCAGAATTCCATGGTGAGTAAGAATGTAGAGAATAAGGCTCTTACGTCCATTAAAGAGAGACTAGTAGTCTCCAGGAATGACCGACTCCAAAGCAGCCAGAAATTTCTTGGAAAAGGACCTTGTTGCCAGACACATTATTCCATTAACTTCACTAAGGCAACTGCTTTTGATTGGAGCATTGGATGGAGGACCCACAGGGAAAGGATCTGTAACCTACAGCACTGCGCAACTTTCACTCACCATAACACTGAATCAGGAAAACCTTTCCTTCCTCATCATAACCACAAAGTTCCCCATAATCCTGAGGTTCCGCAGTCTTCTAAAATATGACCCTTAAATATCATGGATGGAACAGGAAATCACCATGTGGTCTAATGAAAGCAAATGACAATACGTTTTAATACCCACCAATTGAAAGCCCATAAACAGCTACAATGTCATTCCCCAAGAATATAAAATGTTCTGTTCAAATCTGTGATGTGTTTAATGAGACAAAAGCCAGTAATCTCCCACCACATCGACCCATTGAACTGTCCAGTCAAGCTCGTTAAAGGTGCCCCTCTTTCACAAGACCGGATACATACATTATCTCAGAAGGAGACAGATGAAATGGAAGAATACATCACTGTAGCACTCCATCAGTAGTGATGTTTATTCTATTGTCCACATCTCCAGGCTCATTAAGCTTCTTCTTTGTCAAGAAAAATCAGGAGAGCACAGATCATGCATTGATTATTGTGAGCTCAACAAGGTCTCTGTCGAATAGAGATAACCTATACTCTTAGTCCCCACAGCCCTGGAACAACTTTGAAAAGTAAAAAATGCTACAATGCTTCTTAAGATTCAATAATTTCTACAGTAGGTTTATTGAAAGCTTTACATGTATCGCAGCACGACTCATGAATCTGCTAAAAGGGAACTAAAAAAAAATTTAATGGAACCTGGCAGCACAAAAAATGCTTTTTGCAGCTCAATGACGCCTTCACATCTGCACTCATTATATAAAGCAAGACAACTCTTCCAAACCATTGTCGGTGGAAGTAGATGCCTCATAAACTGGTGTTGGAATAAAGTTTACAAAGATTTGATGTCAAACTCTAATGGAAAACCCACATTTTAAGTATGTATTAATTTTAATTCTGTAGAAGCTTTAAAACTTGCCTGTTAGAAAAGCTCCTTGAATGTAGGAGCATTATGTATAGGACGTAGATTATGTTAGCAGATATTTTTTCTCTTCACATGCTTCCTCTGGGCAACATAATTCATAATGATGGTGTTAGTTTTCTTTGTTATGCTGATGACACAGTTAAATGTCTTAGAAAAAACAGAGAAAAACAAGATTAATAAAGTTGAGCAATGTGTGTAGGACAAACAGATATTGCCATTAAGAATGCATGTTTCGAGAAAAGGAATTTTGCGAGCTGCCGCGGCTGTGAAAATGCCGTTCATTTCCTGTTGGGGGCAGTCGTGTTTCAGTCTGAAGTATTGTGTGTATACTGAAGCCGAAAATGTGTTATCTCTCTTAGGCGCCCATTGACAGCAAGCGACAGAGCTCATAAACGTGTCGAGCT
>JAQQZT010000012.1:37556693-37569460 GCA_030068275.1 Clarias platycephalus | reverse complement strand
ATGTCCATTAGCCTGCTGTACTGGACAAAGTAGCACTACAATACGAACCAACAACACTACACTTTTGAACAGGAATTATTCTTACTAAGTATTCAATCGCGTGACTTATTCTATCAAACTAACTTTGATCGAAGCAATCCAAAGTACAGCCAACATTAAAGAAACAAAACTAGTACAGAAAAACTCCCCTCAGAATACAGTTATGTACAAATTAGAACAAGCTTACCCAAATTTACAAGCACTGTTACGGAAATAAACACCATGCAGTGGACCGTTGTGTCTATTATACATTTAAGGTATATTAGGCAATAAATGAAAAGATAGCAAGCTAAAAATAGCAAACGAGATGACGATAAATTTAGCGTGCTATTGAGACATAAATATCACTTTGTTGCTACGGTGTATAAAGGCTTACTTTGCAGACAAGTTTATAGTATATGATGTTTAATTGAACTCACCTTACAATCAGGGAATATTTGAAGGGGAAATCCAGCTCCACTCTATGAAGACAGTTGGCACGTTGACGTATTTAGAACTGAAATGAACGTATAAAATGTTACAATATCAGCTTCCACAATTATTTGCAATTGCAAAGGTGTGTTTAAAGTGTGTTAAAAAGGACTAAGGCAAATGTGCACTTACCGGTTAAGTCTCAGAATAAAGATGGACGAAAATCCACGTGTGCTCTGCAGTCTTCTGTTCCCAAAATAATGTTAAGTACTGTTTTTTTGCCTTCGTGCAATAAATACTCTAAAATCCTGTTAACTTTTGTCTACATAATTTCACCAACCGTTAAAAAACAGCAATGCACTGCTTTTGAGCATAACAGGATTATGCTGTTAAAATTCTGCCGTGAATTTACAGCAATTTTTAACAGTGTGGTATACTTTATGTTGTTGTTGCTACGTTGTTTATGCTTGGTTTTAGAAGTTGACAGAAAATATTTTGTCTTCTTCCATACTAGCAGTACTAGGAAACAGTAGGAAAATGTATTTAATGCTTGTCAAGTTAAGCCAAGTCAAGTAGGCTTTTATTGTCATTCCAACTATATACAGTTCAGTACACAGTGAAACGAAAAGACGTTCCTCCAGGTCCAAGGTGCTACATACATGCAACAACATAAATTAATAACACAACATAAATTAACAACACACTTTACTGGAACCAGCTAACTAACTAAGAGACCTAATTAGCTGACTGGCTCAGATATGGCAGATTTACATTTTAAGTTAACCTAAACTATCTATTTCTATATAAAAAAAGAGACAACAATAGACAACAGACAACAAAGTGCACGTGCAAATGTGCAAACAAAGAGCTAATACAACATAACACAACAACGTAACACGTTACAGTACAGTTTTTTTTTTCTTTAGTGATGAGGTATGAGTTGAGGTAGTAGGAAGAGAAACAGTAAACATTGACATTTCTGAAGTAATGTGCAAATAGCACAAGTAAAAATAAAATATTGTGTAAATATTGCAAAGAGCAGTGCAGGTAAGTAGGCATGAACAGGTTGATTGCGCATGTGTGTGTTTATCAGTTCTGTCCTGATGTTATTTAGTTCATCTGAATATGTGTGTGTGTGTGTGTGTGTGTGAGTGTATTTTTAGTCCAGTCCAGTTCCTTTGTGTTGAGGAGACGGATGGCTTATGGGTAAAAACTGTTACATAGTCTGGATGTGAGTGACCAAATGCTTCTGTACCTTTTTCCAGATGGCAGGAGTGTGAAGAGTGTGTGAGAGGGGTGTGTCCGGTCAGCCACAATGCTGGTGGCTTTGCGGATGCAGCGTGTGGTGTAGATGTCAGTGATAGAGGAGAGAAAGACTCCGATGATCTTCTCAGCTGTCCTCACTATCCACTGTAGGGCCTTGCAGTCTGATATGGCACAATTCCCAAACCAGACATTGACACAGCTGCTCAGGATGCTCTTGATTGTCCCTCTATAGAAGGTGGTGAGGATTTGTGGTGGAAGCTGGGCCCTCCTCAGCCTTCTCAGGAAGAAAAGACGTTGTTGGACTTTCTTGTGCAGAGAGCTGGTGTTGAGGGACCAGGTGAGGTTCTCCTCCAGGTGGACATCAAGAAATTTTGTGCTCTTGACGATCTCCACAGAAAAGCCATCAATGCAGAACGGAGACTGATTGCTCTGTGTCCTCCTGAAGTCAACAACCATCTCTTTTGTCTTATCAACGTTAAGAGACAGGTTGTTGTCTTTACACCAGTCTGTTAGTCTCTGCACTTCCTCTCTGTACGCTGACTCGTCATTCTTGCTGATGAGACCCACCAAGGTCGTGTCAGCAGCGTGAACAGCAGGGGACTGAGCACACAGCCCTGGGGGTTCCCAGTGCTCAGTGTGGTGGTGCTGGAAGTATAGTTCCCGATCCACACTGCCTGAGGTCTTTCGGACAGAAAGTCTATGATCCAGTTACAGAGGGAGGTGTTCAGGCCCAATAGGCTCAGTTTCCCAATCAGGTGTTGGGGGATGATTATATTGAATGCTGAACTGAAATCTATGTACAGCAATCTGACGTAACTGTCCTTCTTGTCAAGCTGTATCAGTGCCAGGTGGAGAGTGGTGGAGAGGGTGTTGTCCGTCGAACGGTTTGGACAATAAGCAAACTGCAGTGGGTCCAGTGAGGGGGACATCAGGGTCTTGATGTGTCTCATGACGAGCCGCTCAAAGCTCTTCATGATGATGGGTGTGAGTGCAATAGGGCGGTAGTCATTGAGACAGGACACAGAAGATGATGGTGGTAGACTTCAAGCCTGTGGGAACGATGGGACTGCTCAGAGAGATGTTGAAGATGTTGGTGAGAACATCTGCCATCTGTTCTGCACATTCTCTGAGAACTCTGCCTGGGATGTTGTCTGGTCCAGCAGGTTTACGTGGGTTGACTCTGCGTAGAGTTTTCCTCACATCAGCCGTTGTGAGACACAGCACCTGGTCATTCGGAGAAGGGGTGGTCTTCCTCTGCGTCACATCGTTCTGCAGGTCAAACCATGCATAGAAGCTGTTCAGTGCATCTGGAAGGGAGCCGTCACTGTCACAGGCAGGTGATGTCGACCTGTAGTTGGTGATGGCTTGCCACATGCGCCGTGTGTCACTGCTGTCCCTGAAGTGGTTTTGGATCATCTGAGCGTGTGCGCGCTTCGCCTCTCTGATGGCCCGGGACAGTTTGGCCCTTGCTGTTCTTAGGGCCACCTTGTCCCCTGCTCTGTAGGCAGAGTCTCGGGTCCACAGAAGTGTACGCACCTCTGCAGTAATCCATGGTTTCTGGTTGGTCATGAGATGATACTCTTGGAGACAGTGACGTCATCGGTGCACTGTTGATGTGGCTGGTCACTGATGACGTGTACTCGTCCAAGTTGGTGAAGTCACCGTAAGTCGCAGCCTCCCTAAACATGTTCCAGTCAGTGTTCTCAAAACAGTCCTGAAGAGCAGAGATGGCTCCTGCTGGCCAGGTTTCACCTGCTTCAGAACCGGTTTTGAATGCCTAACGAGTGGTGTGTATGCTGGAATTAGCATAACAGAGATGTGGTCTGAGTAGCCGACGTGGGGGCTGGGCTCTGCCTGATATGCGCCGGGGATGTTTGTGTAAACAAGATCCAGCGTGTTTTCCCCTCTCTTTGCAAAGTCCACATACTGATGAAATTTAGGAAGCACTGTCTTGAGATTTGCATGGTTGAAATCTCCAGCGACAATAAACAGTCCATCTGCAGGTCTCTGGACTGTGGGAGAAAACTAGAGTACCTGGAGGAAAACCACCAAACATGGAGAGAATATGTAAACTCAAACAGAGACGGGAATCAAACTTGGCTGTTTGGGTTTAAAACAGTAACAAAAACGTTTACTGCAGTGGCCCCATGTAGAATCCTCCACTGGAGATCAGTAGTGCACTTTTTTAGTGGTGGTTTGTACAGCACTCTTCACACTGGTGAAGTGTGAAGAAAAAGTCCGTTCCTCCACACAGTGTCTGAACGGTTAGAGAGTTCACTTCTGTTGATGACCTTGACACAGTATAGAGATTGCCTGCTTGCCCTATGCAGTGTTATCATTTCCTTGGTGCTGGCCTTCAGTAGACGACCAGACAGGGCCTGCTGTGTCTACTACCTGCTGGAGGTGCAGTGTTCTTGTCAGGAGAAGTGCTGTGTATAATACTGATGGGGTGATGCATCCTATATCAAACCTTGCTCCGTTGACTAGGGGTTGTTCTAGGAGCCAATGTAGAGAGTCGGTAGGTTTGTCTTGAGTTCATTGTTATGTTGACGGCAAACAGTCATACGTCTCAGCAAAACCAGATAAGGAAAAACAGCAAAAAAACCAGAAAATGTTTCCATGATTTAAAAAGGAGGTAGACTGTTGTACTTTAGAAAGACAGATTCAGTTCTAATTCTAGATAATTTGTTCTTTTTAAAATACAGTTGGCTACCTCCCACCATACCATTTCTTTTGGCCCTCTCAGGTATTTTTGAGCAAATTTTAGTCAGAAGGTTGCAGTCCTGCTTACCAGATAGATCAGACCCTGCCTCCCCCTCTCTTTATGCAGGAATACAATTTGTTGAAGCAGTCATTTCCATTTGACTAACCTCCCTTCTACTTTCTCTGCCATACCTTCACAGGTTATTTATTTTGTATTTTTTTGGTCAAACATTCTTTGCCAACAAACACACCCAGATATTTTAATCGATTTCTTTTCCAGGTCAAACTTTGTGGTAAAATAGGGAGGCTTTGTTCCATTCACCTACTGTATTGAAGGACTTTTCTTCCAGTTAACTCTAGCAGCGGAAATCAGACCAACGTTTTCTTCTAGCTTTCTAAGGAAATAAGACCAGTATCTAGGTCCAACGAGCTGGAGATGTTCAAAATATCGAATGAGGCAGATATTGTCTAGCATTGACCTTCCAGGCACACAGTAGGTTTGGGCCCTTGTGTATAATCTGGTCCATCACCTTTCTCAGCGTGTTGGCTAAGGCTTTGGACAGAACTTTATAGTCTGTGCAAAATAAGGATATAGAACACCAGTTTTGGGGTTTAAAAACCTGTTCATTCTCTTCAAACTCACTGGTATAGAGGTTGAAGCAAAAGTACACAGCCCGTCTCTTAACGTCAGTGGGTTCCGTCAGCATCTGCATCTTTTCCAAACTGAAGAAGTAGCTTGATGGCACATCCATTTCTGTGGCATTTAGGCTTTGAGGATTTCAATTTGGCCTTGATTTCTTGTAGACTCTACCTTTTGTGATAGTTCCACTATGTTGCTCTCTAGGTCTTTCATGGATCGAGTGATGTCCTGTGTGACATTAAGAGTGTGCTATTGACATAAAAGCTTGATTTCAGTTTTTTCACAGTCTCACCATTGTCTGAGAAAGGAAAAATCGTGCTTTCTTGTTTTAAAAACCAACCACAAACAACGTAAAGCATCTTTAAAAATTCAAGGTTGGCCTTGACTAAAAGAAGCCTCCCTTTTATTATTTCTGCCACAGTATATGATGAAGGGTTAAACCTTGTGGAGAACATTAAGCCCACACCAGCAATATTTCTCATTCACTGTTGTCAACTTTCAGCTTGTTTCCACTGATTCTTTGTTTTTTTCCAATGTGATTGCTCTTTGTGGCTTTTGTGTTTCTTTTAGGTAAGGTCTGTTTGGAACCTAAGGTCTGCTTGTTTCTTTTTTTTTTTTTTTTTTACACTTTATATGTTCTCTTGTACATTCTTTTGTGTGTCTGCCCTGTTAGTACTGCACTGCCCTCTTCCTCATTCAGTGAAGATCTATGGTGCTGGTTAACTTGATGTCTGCTGTACTAACTGCACCATAACTACAGTCAGTACCTGCAGGATCCCACATTGAATCGGCTGGTCACTGTTGTGTTAGATACTTCCTTATCCTCGGTGACTGTTTCTACAGTACTGATATTTTGTGCATGTGCATATTTTGTGTTTATTTTAGGTACTTTTGGGGATGTTTTTGGCTCTCCATATTGGTCTTAGTGTTCTCAGCACTCGTTCTGATCTGATCACATCACACCAGTTCTCAGCACTAGTTATGGTCTGATCACATCACACCAGTCCTCAGGTCCTTACACTGTCTTCCTGTAACATTTAGGATAGATTTTAAAGTACTTTCACTTGTTTATAAATCACTTAATGGCCTAGGACCTACATACATAACAGATATGCTCATTGAATATAAACCTAACAAACCACTTAGATCGTTAGGATTGAGTCAGTTAGAAATCCCAAGGGTTCACACAAAACAAGGGGAGTCCGCTTTTAGCCATTATGCTGCCTGCAGTTGGAACCAGCTTCCAGAAGAGATCAGATGTGCTAAAACATTAGTCACATATAAATCAAGACTTAACACTCATCTGTTTAGCTGTGCGTTTATTCAATGAGCGCTGTGCTACGTCCGAAGTGACTGCATTGTTTTTATGTTTACCTAATATTTTAAATTGTTTTATTTTTATTTGAAATTGCATTTTAATTATTTAAAAAGTTTCATTGCAAACTGTTTTTTATTTTTATTTTAAATCAAATTAAAAAAATTTCTTCAAAAAGTTTGTATTGATATTCTTTTCTATTTCACTTTATGATTATTTTCTTTTCTTTTATGTAAAGCACTTCAAATTACCATTGTGTATGAAATGTGGTATACAAAAAAACTTGCCTTGCCTTGCCTAGTAATGTCCTATCAACTGACACCTTCTCCTGGATCAGGCTCAATTTGAGCTGCTTTCACAGGGCATGCTCTGATCACATGCCCTTCTTGTCCACAGCTGAAACACCTCATGGAGTTAGATGGGGCATACAGGATGTAGTCAAAGTCATCCACTTTCACATGAAATTTCAAGTTGATCTCTTGTTGGTTATTGGGTATCATGTACTCCTGATGCCAAGGAAGCACAACATGCTTCAGGAGAGGGGACTTGCACCCAGACAGTACTTTTTTAATTGGTGACAGTTAATGTTTTAAGAACCCATCACTAATAAATGGGGGCACATTGGCTAGAGTGCTGTTTAGCTGGTGTAGAGAGGGGGTTAACAGGAATGAAGTGTTCATTCAGTGTGATTCCTGCCTCTATCACTGTGTTCACTTTCCCGAGCTTATCTATAACAATCCTAGTAATCCTAGTGGCGGAGTTTACTTCCCCCACTGCTGAAGCGACTTCTTCCACTGAACATGGAAAGCTATTAGATTTTAACTCTGTGTTTCTTCATCAGCTGAGTGAAGTCTGCAGCCATCTCACCACACACAGACACACACCAACTGGCTACTTTATTTATTCATGCTTATTATTCATAACATATAGACATGGAAAATGCGGATTTACACATGGATATAACAATATGTCCCATAAATGCTAAATACATTTATAGTGAAAAAAAAAAAAACATCAAAGAACATTGATTAATGTAGAGTCTGCTTGGAATATTTGCAAAGTTATGATTAATTTAATGCACCTCCTAAACCATGGGTAAAACAAAGCGTAAATGAATGGATTAATTGTGGAATTAACATAAACTAAGATCACAAGTTTCTGCAATGTTTCTGGCTGCAGCTCAATAACACCACCTAATAAACTATAAATAAAATATGGAAGTAAACACACCAGAAACACAGACACTAAAATGCTGAGGACTTTAGCTGCTTTTCTCTCAGATTTCATCGAGTGTGAGGTCATTTTCTGTGTGTGAATATTAAGCTCTCTGATAGCTGTGGCATGTTTCCTAGCAATCACAAAGACCAGAGTGTAAAATATTATAATAAGAGAAAGTGGAAATATGAATGAATGTACAAGATCAATTGCACCCCAAACCTCATTGAGAAGGAGAAAACACTGTCCAGGACACATTAATAAACCCATGAAGTTTCCATTAAAATATAGAAGTGCCATGACATACACCAGACACAAACACCAGTTAAAATAAACCACAATGCACACTGTCTTTCTAGAGATTGTGTTTGTGTAGAAAAATGGGCTTGAGAGAGATAAATACCGATCCACAGCAATCAAAGCAATATTATAGACAGAGACATTTCCGAGAAAAAAAGAAGTCATCATTAAACAGATGCAGGAGCCTGTTTTAAAAATCCAGCACGCCTCAATCATCCATATAAACACTGGCAGCATCACAAAAGCACCAATGAGGAAATCGGACACAGCCAGAGAGAGCACAAGTGTGTTTGTTGGTGTGTGAAGCTGTTTGAAATGAAGAACTGAGATGATGACAAGCATGTTTCCACACACGTTTAGCAGAACCACAACAGCTGAACACACATAAAGTAAAATATAAACTGGAGGAGATACAGATCTCTCTGGACAGGAGAAGTATGCACAATGATCAGACTGGTTAAATTCAGTCAAATTCATGAAGATTTTCATTTTCGTAATAATTAGAGAGTCTAAAAAATGACCTCATTATTTAGATAGTACCACTGTAAAATGTTACATTAAATGACTGATTACTTAAAAAGCTATTGAGTTTTTATAATTTAAAACACACCCCCAGAATCTGAGTGACCACATGATATATGATGTCATGCCGTGCTGGGAAAAAAAAATAATAATAATCATGCCGAGTAATTATTGGCCAGATAAGTCAGTAGGCAAAACTACATTTAACAAAACCTTATTATGGAAATAAGGACCTTGAGATAAAACCTGCTTTAGGAATAGGAATATGTCCAAAAACAGGTGCACGTATTTTAATAAAAAATTTTCTAATGGTTGTCAGACAAAAAAAAACTGGTTGAGTGTTATTCCAGTGTGCACCATCATACACCTTCACATGACCCTGAGATATTTTAACACCAGAAGGGAAGCTATGTTAAAATGCTGTTTGTTGACTACAGTTCATCAGGTGTGTGCTTTCCGAACTCAGATCAGAAAGACCAGATTGCTGCACACAGGATGCAAGAATACTCCTTTGGCAGGGAAGGTGATCACAGTTGATCATATACACACACACACATGCAATGAGATATTGATCCCTGTCAGTTGTTCATGTTCATATATACATAGGAATTGCATTTATGAACTGTATCAATTAGGATTTAGGCCTCATTACAGCATAGAGCCAGAACTTGTTAAAGTAGTAAATTAACTCCTATTTGCCTCTGATCAGGGTTGCATCTATTTACTTGTGGTACTTGACCTTAGAGCAGGTTTTGACATTATCAATCATAGTATACACCTTTATAGATTAGAAAAGGTAGTAGGAATTAAGTGAACAGGCCCCTCCTAGCTCAATCCTTTTTGACTGATCGTTATCAGTTTGTAGATTTAAATGGTGACTATTCTGCATGCTCTCCAGGGATGTTTGGTGTTTCACAGGGTTCGGTTTGAGCCCCACTGCTTTTTTTCTCTTTACATGCTTCCTCTAGACAACGTAATTTATAAGCATGATATTAGTTTTCACCGTTATGCTGATAAACCAGATTAATAAAGTTGAGCAATGTGTGAATGACATAAGAGACTGGATGTTAATTAACTTCCCTCTGCTTAATCCTGACAAGACATACAGCTAGAAGTAAGCTTTTTAATCAACTCGGACCTCAGTGTGATTATAGATTCCAATCTTTCATTTTTAAGCACATGAAGATAATATTACCAGGATAGCATTTTTTTCATCTCAGAAATATTGCCAATATAAGAAACATATATTTTTACTAAACTATGCAGAAAAATTGGTTCATGCTTTTCCTATATCTTGGTTGGGCAATTGTAATGCCTTACTGTCTGGATGTTCAACTAGGTGCAAACAAGCTTCAGTTAGTCCAGAAAACAGCAGTGATAGTTCTCACTAGAACCAGAAGATACGAGCACATCACCCCTATCTTATCTTCACTGCATTGGCTCCCTGTGAAATTCCACATCAATTTTAAAGTACCACTCTTGAGCTATAATGCATTTAATGGTCTCATGGTCTCATGCCCTACCTGAGTGCACTGTTAGTGGCTTACAATTTGCCACGCCTACTTCATTTAAAGGATGCAGGCTGCTTGTCAGTACAGTACCAGGTATTATGAAAACTAGGTAAAGCACCAGATCTGAAGGACTGATGGACATAGACTATTATGGTGAACTGGTATGTTTGGATGCTGTCTTCCCACTCTCACTAAACATTCAGGTGTGTTGATGGTGAAATGATTGGTTGCTTTACACCTCAGTTCCCCCTCATGTCTGTGTTTCCTTCTGGCTCTCCCTTTTAGATATGCTGTCATAGTTAGTTCTGCTAGAGTCCCTGCTTGCACTCTGCACTAAAAATACAATTACCTTATACACTATGTAACTGTGACCATACCTAACTGTTATTTCTCTTCTCTTCTCTCTCCCTCTCTCCCCCCTCTCCCTGTCTCTATCCCTTTCTCTCTCCCTGTCTCTCTCTGTCAAGCTACAAATGCCGCTTCTAAGCTGCCAGTGATCCAGGCCCCCTCTGCCCTGGACCTGTCTGGCTCATCCTGATGGCCCGCTTCTGGTGGTGATCTTGATGCATGGGGACCCGTGTTGTCTACTTAGGATGCGTGTGGTGACTGGGGATGGTCCAGGTCTTGGCTGATGCATACAGCTGTTCTCTTAAGGCTTGTGATTGCAGTCGCTCAATAGTTCAGGAATGGAATTTCCAACATATTACCTGAGCCTTCAGTAAAGAACTGAATGCCTTATTAACGTAAATACATCATCTGTTATATTAAATGTCCAGCTGTCTAACTCAGTGTATGACTGCACAACAATTCCTCCTTTCCATTATCACCCAAATGAAGATGGGTTACCTGTTCAGCCTGGTTCCTCTCAAGTTTTCTTCCTATTGCCGTCGGAAGAACTTTTTTCTTGGCACTTGCTCATCATCTAATATTTTATACACATTTTCTCACATTTCCATAATTTTCATTTGATTGTATAAAGCAGCTTTGCGACAATGACCATTGCTAAAAGCACTATACAAATAATGTTGAATTGAATTGAATCACCCAGTAGATAAAAGCTGCCTGCTGGCACTGGGTACTGTTGGAGAATTGTGGCAACAAAGAGATCATTGACCTGGTCGCAATGGAACAGCTCATCATGTGACTGAAACAGAAGACATTCGTGTGGCTCCAGTTCCCAACATCAATTTTGGTGGCATGTCCAGAAGCATATAATCATCCATCACAACCTCTCTTTGTATCCTCCCTTCCCTATCCCCTCCCCTTTCCCTGTACCCAGGGGCAGATATCACCCAAAGCCATGTCACAAAATTGTGATTTGTCTGCTGTGAGGAAAAGGCTCTTCTTATCGCATGTGCTGGAGTGACAGTGAGGCAGAAAACACAGGAATCCCCAGGATCAGTGTCCTCATAGGGAAACATGAACAATGCCCCAGATTATTGATTTGCTAGAAGCCTTCCCTAATTAAGCAGAAAGGTATTACATGGCAATAAATACACTAAGGGATTCACACAGGGCTCGATTTAAGGATGTACACAAAATGTATTTTACGCAAAATGTATTTCACTTAAACATTACAGATTAAAACAAGGAAAGTAGATTGGCTGAGCTTCAGTTCATTGTGATGCGGACAAAAGGTCTAGGAAGGAAACAGGTTTCGTTATTTTACAAAATATGAATATATTCAGTAAATTTATTAATTACACTCAAAGTATCAAATCCAACTATGAAGTCTGATTAAATTGGCACCATTAAACATTTTATTTTAATGTTTATATTTATGTTTTTGTTTTGCTGCTAAAATACATTTTAGGCAGAGACGTCTGCTCGGTCTTGTTGATTCGTTTTAAACCCCTCAATTCTACGAATTCCCCCATCAGCGAAACCGGTTTGATAACTTTACACCTATCATGAATGAAAGGTGAGAAGAGGGATTACAGTAACTTAGGGTTTTGTGGGTGTCACCTTGGAGCGCCTTGGAGTTACTTTGCTGTAACCCTGTTCCCTGAAAAGGCGGGAACGAGATGCTGCGTTAAAACGCTATGGGAACATCTTGTCATGTTGCCGGTTGTGAAGCATGTGTGTATCAAACACGCCAAATTTTGGCTTATAAAACCTCGGTCGGGTGACGTCATCCGATGAGACGCACCTGCAGGTTATAAATAGAGGTGAACCGGAAACATTTCTCAGATTGATTGTCTGAACGGACGTCCGGTTACGTAGGCAGTGCGGCATTGGGACGCAGCATCTCGTTACCGCCTTTTCATGGAAGCAGGGTTAAAGCAAAGTATCCCGAGACGTTCCCTTTCAAAGGCTACACTCGATGCTGCGTGAAAACGCTATGGGAACGAGACTACCAACGCCGCCGCACTGCGAGTGTCTGGACCCCAAGGTTGCGTAGCGTGTGCCCACAAGGCCGAGAAGGTCTCAGAACTATGCCTGGGCAGCTAACTCGGGGCTTTCCATGAGCCCGGAGTAGCATGAACATCCAGATTATAAATGTAACAAATGTGTGCGGGAGGCCCAAATTTCCGCGCCACACAATTGCTGCAGGGGAATACCTCTTGCTGGTGCAAAATGAGGCGATCCCCCTGGTTGAATGAGCCCTGCTTCCTAGAGGTGAAGTGAACCCACGCACCTCATAGGAGAGGGCAATTTGCACCTCTCACCCAGTGTAGTGACGGCCGCCCCCCGCAGCCCCAAGACGTGTAAAGGCTGCTCTGACCTACGCCACTGGCTGATGCGGTGGACGTAAATCTGAAGAGCACGTACTGGACACAGTAAGTGAAGTCTCTCCTGCTCCGAAGCTGTAAAGGCGGAGGACAGAAGGCTTCAAAACAATAGG
>JAQQZT010000012.1:37531559-37546870 GCA_030068275.1 Clarias platycephalus | reverse complement strand
AGCAAACGCACAAACCCAAATGCTACTGCCATAGGCCGTGACGGTAGAAGTTGCATTCTGCTTGCGCACCCACTGTATGTGTCTACAAGCAAAAACAATTCTAGGAAAACAAAGCATATGCCTTAAGAGCACATATTCTCTTTTCAACAGTAAATATAAGACTGCAATATGAACTGCTTTACAGAGACTTGGTTGATGGAAGAGGGATATACTATATAATTAAATTCAACTGATCTGTTCTTCAAGCAAACCCTATAAATAAAGAAAGGATTTATCACCTATTCTTTTTACAAAGCCTGCAAAAATTTAAACCTTACTCTGCTTTTCTCACACAGTGATGCACTATAGGGTGTGGACACAGCAGCTCAACTGTGAATGAACATTGTTAAATAAAATTATATTTATTAATATAGTGCTTTGCACTTTTGTGAGAGGCTTGATTATAAGTGTTAACTCAAGAGCAGACACACACTACAATAAAGCATCTAATTTGCTGCCATCCCAAGATGTTCACTTATCATTTTAATAAAGGATTGCATATAACTGCAAAATGCATATCACTATCATCAAATATAATAAAATATTATATTTTATTCATAGTGATAAGTTAAATGGTTACAGATGTCTACATTTTATATAATAAAATTATTATAGCACATCATAAAAAAGAGGAAAGACAACTTTTTTTCATGAAAGAACATTGATTAATGCAGAATCAGTTTGTAGTATTTGCAGAGTTATAATTAATTGAATGCACCTCCTAAACCACGGGTAAAACAGAGCATAAATAACTGGATTAATAGTACAATTAAGATAGCATGAGAAAACAAGTCCATGAATTATTTTTCCCTGTAGTTCAATAACATCACCTAGTAAACTATAAATATAATACGGAAGTAAACACAACAGAAACACAGACACTAAAATGCCAAGGACTTTAGCTGCTTTTCTCTCAGATTTCATTGAGTATGATGTGATTTTCTGTGCTTTAGGCCGTGTGTGATTATTAAGCTCTCTGATAGCGGTGACATGTTTCTTAGCAATCAGAAAAACTAGAGCATACAATATGATTATGACAGAAACTGGAAATATAAACAATATTACAAGGTCAATTGCAGTCCAAAACCTTTTAAAAAAGTAAAAACACACTCCCGGGCACATTGCAGAAGTTGTAAATGTCCCATTAAAAGAAATAAGTCCTACCATATACACAACACATACACACCAGTTTAAATAAACCACAATGCACATTTTTCTCACAGAGACTGTGTTTGTGTAGAAAAATGGGTTTGAGAGAGCCAAATACCGATCCACAGCAATTAGAGTAACAACATATGTTGCGAATATTCCAAGGAAACGAGCAATCAACAAAAAAACAATGCAATAATCTTTGCCAAAAATCCAGCATGACTCAAGTGACCAGATTAACATTGGCAGCATTACAAAAGCACCTAGGAGGAAATCTGACAGAGCCAGAGAGAGTATGAGCATGTTGCTTGGTGTGTGAAGCTGTTTGAAGTGAATAACAGAGATGATGACAAGCAGATTTCCACACAAAGTTAGGAGAACCACAGCAGCTGAACACAAATACAGTAGAAAATACACCCCAGAAGATACAGATCTCTCTGTACAGGAAAAATGCATACAGTGATCAGACTGGTTAAACTCCATCTGTTTCATGAATACAGCATTCTTCTAATGTACGTAAAGTTTCAAGAAAGATCTATATATTGAATGTTACTATTGTACCATAGTGACAGTAAAAACTCATAATCAAATGACTTCTAGCTTAAGCACTTCAATTGCTTTTATAGTTTGGAAACTGACGACACCTCCCAAGTCTCCCAAGTGACAGCATTATACATATAATGCAATGCCTATTTTAACAAAAGCCTAACAGATACTGCCAGGGGAATCACAGTGCTATGCTTACTTTTATTTAGTCTATTTATGTCTCTTCATTCCCAAACTACCATGCTACAATATGAAAGAGTAAAAAGTTCTCCACTCGCAATAAAATAAAATAGTGTTGCATTTAGACACACTATATGACAGTGTGATTATTATTGATAGGATTTTTTTTTGGGGGGGGCCATCTTTGCAGATAAGACAACAACACTGTCTATTGTATAGTGTACAATTAATCAGCTTTGGTTTATTAGACTTTCTTATTTTATGACAAAATTTATTAGTAAGTTTATTGATTTATTACAAATATACTATTACCATCTGGATAAAAACTGCTGTAAATAGTTACAATTAAGAAATCGATAAAATATGCCTAAAAGTGCCACATGTAAATTGTAATGGTACCTTGTTTGTTATGCTGTTTATATCTTCTCCTGCACACAATATTTAGGATACAGCATTGTCATCTATGTTCAAGTTATAAAACTGCTTTGCTGAATGAGGACTATAAATGCTTAAGTAAATCTGCCATCCAGATGAGTTTTCATCATTACTACTGTTGCACTATTGGCAATATTACTTCTTTCCCTACTCTTTTTTTTAGACTGTCAACTTTGAAACATTTAAATATTTGAAGATTTTAATGGTAAGCAGAGCAGAGTCCATATTACAAAAGTGGAGTGGTCAGGAAAAACTAAGGGCATTTGAATTTGATTGGACTGGATACTGACATGCAGCCGATAGCATTGAATGATTTTCTCTGTGCACCCCCAGTCACAGAGTAGCTTTTAGTAAATGTGCTACAGGAGATTGATGATTGTTTATTACACCAAAGGTGAACTCTGCAGTGCATCAGTATGAAAGACTGCATACAAGATTCCTTTGGTCATGATCTCACTAGACCAGGAATAGGCAAGTTAAGTCCTAGTGAGCCTCAGTCCTGCAGATTTCAGCTCCAACCCTGAAAACTCACCTGCTTGTTGCTTTAGTAATCCTGAACACCTTGGTTAGTTTGTTCAGGTGAGTTTGATTAGGGTTGGAGCTGAACTCTGCAGGATTGCGGCTTTCTAGGACTGAACTTGCAGACAAGACATACATTGAACATTCTGCAGCAGGTGCTTCTGCCAGTGGTTGACGAAGAGGACTTTATTTTTGTGCTAGTAGCTTCCTGTGAAGGAACACAAATGAAAACTGTTTTAGGCTTTGGTAGACTTGGGGTATAATCAGACCACCATCCATCAAAGCTTAATTAAATGTGGCTCAGTTCCACATCTTGGAAAAATGGGTAGTTGGAAGGGAGCCACACTTTCAATCATTTTTCTCTGTGGCATAGATTTTTAACACATGATAAGTGTTTTCTCATTTAAAAAATGCATTAAATTTATAGTGTTATCCAACATGTTATGGTGTTAGGATTTACAATTTCTTCATGATTTTAGTTTAATTACATGTTAAATTTTTATTTTAACCAGTTTATGAAAACAAGAAGTGTATTGCCAGGCAAGAGCCGCCCTTTAGAATTATGGGTCTAAATAGGTAAATTATAAGATATGTTTCTCTGTCAACTAAATTAACTGGTATTCTAAGCCATATTCTATTATAGTCAGTAATATTTGTTATGACATTTCCATGATTAGTATACATACTGTATGTCACAACACATATTATTTTATTGGTCATTGAGAAGTTGAGGAGAGGCTTGATATTTCAATAACAATATATTTAGGTGTCACGACACGTCAAGCCATAGCCCCGCCATGATCACCTGAGAACTCCCAATCTATTCTCCCAACCACCTCTTATATCTTACCGCCTCACTCTCCACACACCTGTACACTATCAGTCATCACCTATTATGCCTATTTAAACCACGCTATGACACCACCACGTCGCCAGTTTACTGAGTGCCTTACCAGCCCAATTTACCAGCGTTTCTCTCGTCATAGTTTTCCAGGATATCGACCTCGTTTTGTTTCACCGACTATGTCTTCGTCTCTCGTCTCTTTGGATTCTAACTGTTGATATTTCCCGTTACAACACTTACCTGTTACCGACCTTGAGCTTGGATAACGGACTGACTCTCGACTCCCCGGCTTCGACTCACGTCTGTTTAATGACCACGATTCTTCCGCGCTCCTCATCTAGCTTGCGCTGCTCACCCCAACCAGCTCACAAAGCACTTTCACTTCTCACGCCGGCTATGCACGCTCCCGCGTCTCTGCAAGGCTCAAGTTTGCACGCCGGCATATATCCCGGTTTGCGCATCCATCGCGCTCTATGCGCTTCCGCATTCCTGCAAGGCGAGCGTCACACACACTGGCTCTCGCCTCGGTGCGCTCATGGGGGCACTCCGTGCTTCCACATTCCAGCAAGACTTTCCCTGCTCACACCACAGCGCGGAGTTTGACCTACACCTAGTCTTTAAACCACTCTGCTGACTCAGTCTGCTACACAAGCACTCACGAACACATCATTACTACTTGGTATCACCTATCTAAATCTGCATTTGGATCCATCACGCCCTCTACCGTATCTGACATTAAGACAAATATAATTATCTTCAGTGGACATGGAATGTACATTCTTGAAAAAATCTGACACAGACTTTTCACAGCTCTTCAAGGCTGAGATAAATCAACAATTTCTGCATGGCATCTTCACGCATCAGACACATGTGTCTATTCAAATTATTATTTTTTATTTGTCACATGCACAGTCATACACAGTATGATACGCAGTCAAATGCTTAGACGACCACCCATGACCTTAAAAAAATATATATTATTAATAAGAAAATAAATATGAAATAAAGTAAGAAATAAAATATAGGGAAGAAAAACTTTAGCTAAGGAAATAAAAATGTATCTATAGAAAATAAGACAATATAAAAGATAAGGAAAATATAAGAAAATCTAGCTGTACAAATACAGAATATAAATAAAAACCTAGCTGTACAAATATAGAAAAAAATTATAGAAAAAACTTTAGTATGGAAATGAAATGTATTTAAATGGAAATGCCCGGAGGCATTTTGTGCAAATATGCATGAAAATGTCTTATGTGCAACGATCAAAAAATTAAATAGAAATATGTGTAAATGTGCATGATTGTGCTGTGTCCATAAGTGTCCCTGAATGTCCAGAATGAGTGCAAAAAGACAAATGTCCATAAGAGTGTAATGTGCAAAAAAGGTTTAGTCCTTTGTAGTGATCTTATTTAGAAACCGTATTGCCTGCGGGAAGAAGCTCCTGCTCAGTCGCTCTGTGTTGGCCCTCAGGGAGCAGAATCGCTTTCCTGACCGCAACAGAGAGAACAGTACATTGTTGGGTTGGCTGAGATCTTTCACAATCTTCTTGGCCTTGGTCCAGCACCGTTTGCTGTCGATTAAGTGCAGGTCAGGGAGCAAGGTGGACTTAGCTGACCGCACCACCCTCTGTAGAGCTCATCTGTCCTGCATGATGCTGTTCCCAAACCAGGTTGTGATGCTTCCCATCAGGATGGTCTCTATGGTGCAGGAGTACAAGTTCCTGAGCACCCTGGAGAAGAGTCTGAAGTCAGTCTCAAGCGTCTGAGGTGGTAGAGACACTGCCGGGCCTTTTTCAACGCGGTGTTGATGTGACAGGACCATGCCAGGTCCTGCGTGATGTGAACACTTAGGTATCGGAAACTGTCCACTCCCACACTCTGTGTGGAGGAGGTGAGAGATGGCATTATCTGTAGAGCGGTTTGGACGATAAGCAAACTCTAAAGTTGTTGCTTTTATTGTTGCTTAAATAACAAATTCAAAGCTTATGGATTATCTAATAAACTTAATGCTTAATGCTTAACAAATGAACAGAATAAGATCAAATAAAATAAAATAAACACAACAACAAATTCACAACAAATACGATATGGCACTTACATTCCAGCCCCTAATTGACAGGCGGGAAGATTGGCAAGTACATTTTGTGTGTTTTTTTTTTTTGTAAAGCCATAAGGTTAAACTTTCTTAACTTTATAAAACCCTTTAAATACTTTAGGTATATGCTATTTATCTCATGAATTTCTTGCAGAAGACTCATCAATTATTAAAACTACATCTCCAGTCGAGAGATTCTTTCTCACTTGAAACCATTTTTGATGTTCCTGGAGCAAGGGCAGGTATTCACGCACCCATCACTTCCAGAATAAGTCTGTCAGATACTGAATCTGCTTCCACCTGCGGGGTGCATAGATGTCTTCCTTTTTGAAAAGTCCAGGAGGCAGGTTTGGCTGTTTTTTCATCAGCAGCAGGTGGTTGGGTGTCAGGGGCTCCAGATCTGTGGGATCGTCGGTGACGGTAGTGAGGGGTCGGTTATTTATTATTGCTTCCACTTCGCATAGGAATGTATGCAAGCTCTCATCATTTAGTGTTTGTTCTTTCAGTATTGATCTCAAGATCTTTCTAACTGATCTGATCTGCCGTTCCCATATTCCACCAAAGTGAGACCCAGAAGGTGGATTGAATGTCCACTGTATGTTCCTTTGCGTAAGGAAGCCTTCAATTTGTGACTGATTTCATTGCTGGATAGCCTCGCGCAGTTCAGACTCAGCGCCTATAAAGTTTGTTCCATTGTCACTTCTCATAACTGACACCTGACCTCTCCTGCTCAGAAAGCGTCGAATGGCATTCACACAAGAGTCTGTGTCAAGGAATTGTGCAACTTCAATGTGCACGGCTCTTGTTGTCAGACAAGTAAACAGTACGCCATATCTTTTAACTTCTGCCTCGTTTGACCTCGTAGGGTCCGAAGTAATTTACTCCCACGTTAGTAAAGGGTGGGTGATCTGGTGTTATTCTATCACATGGCAATTCTGACATTTTTTGCTCACCTGTTTTTGCTCTAATCTTTCTACAGTACATGTCACACACCTGGAGAGAAACTTTCTCACGAGTGAGTTAGCGGTTGGGATCCAGTATCTCTGCCGCAATTCTGAAAGCATGTAATTTCTACCACACTGCCCATCCTGCAGCACCGGGTCCAGCTTGGAGAGGCAACTGTTTCTTTTTACAGCTGCCTTGCGTTTTGGCAGTATGGAAATTTCCCTTTTGAGTTCTGCTGCTGCTTTACCCTTTTGCAACGTTGAAATTTCTTCTTTGAAATATTGTCTTTGAGTGAACTTAATGACTTCGTTTTCTGCCCTTATTAAGTCTTGAATTTTTAGAGACTCGTGATTTTCTGTTTTTGGGTTATCTAAGTGTGTGTTGACCCTTTCTGTTTTCCGTTTGAGCATGTCTCTGATGTGAAGGATCCAGGCAACGGATCGTTTTAACTTGTGCCAGTCGGAGTGATAATTAATCAGTTTACTCACTGCGTCTGTGCTTTCTGTAGTGCTCACAATGTTCACTGAGGATATGAGCTTATTCTCACTATCAT
The DNA here is from genome assembly GCA_030068275.1 of Clarias platycephalus. Taxonomy (NCBI): domain Eukaryota; kingdom Metazoa; phylum Chordata; class Actinopteri; order Siluriformes; family Clariidae; genus Clarias; species Clarias platycephalus. Next base: position 37,539,563 of record JAQQZT010000012.1, on the reverse strand, counting down.
TTTCCTTTATCGACGTTTCGTGAATGTTCTCGGGCCAGTTGCACTCTCCTTCTTTGAGAAAGGAGGGACCATGGATCCAGTTGATGTTTTTCATGAACTTTTCACAGGATACCCCCCTGGACGCAGAATCAGTTGGGTTTTTTGAGGTATTGACATACCTCCACTGCTGTGGCTTGGTTAGCTCTCTTATAGTGGCAATTCTGTTGGCCACAAAGGTTTTAAAACGAAGTTTTTCATTGTCAATATATCTCAAAACAGTTGTCAGTCCAAAACATAGAGTCCAGCAATTCCAGTTCCAGTTGTTCCTTCAACATTTTGTCATTTTTCAAAGCGACCACTGGCGCAGTCAATTCCATGCGTGGAATAGTGGTCTGTTTCAGGGGTGCTACACGAGAGTTCCCCATCATGAATGCGCAATCTGTGAGTCCATCGGTATTTACTAACCTGAGGTATGAGACAACTCCGTATCCCATTTCACTTGCATCCGAGAAGTGATGAAGTTGTGCTGTGGCTGTAACTCCGAAGTCGGCTGGTTTTATGCATCTTGCAACGCTGAACTCGGACAGTTGGTGCAACTCTTGCAGCCAGGTTTTCCATCTCTTTTTCACTCCCATGAGAGTTGTTCTTTGCATAACTGCTGCATTAGAATTTTAGCTGGCAGTATAACAGGTGCAAGGAAACCCAAGGGGTCGTAGATTGAACTACTGATTGACAAGATTCCTCGTCTTGTCACAGGTCATTCTTTTAAACTAATTTTAAACTTGAACATGTCTGAATTGATGCACCACAGCACCCCCAGAGCTCTCTCGATGGGAAGTGCACCTTTACTCAAATCTAAGTCTCTCATGTCTTTGATTTTTTCGCTTTCGGGGATGGATGTCAGTAGGACACGACTGTTGCTTGCCCACTTGGTGAGGTTGAACCCTCCACTCGTGCAGAGGCTTGTGATGTCGTTGTATAGGGCGACTGCTTGATCATGGTTTGAAACAGACTTTAAGCAGTCGTCGACGTAAAAGTTTTTAATTACTGTGTTAACTGCCACAGCAGGTGCATTGCTGCGGTTTTCTTCTGCTGTCTTTCTAAGGGCGAAGTTGGCAACGCTTGGAGACGATTTTGCACCGAACAAGTGAACTACCATCTTATACTCAACTAAATCTTGGTTTACATCTCCGTTCGGCCACCATAGGAAGCGCAACATGTCTGTGTCCTTTTCCGGAGCTCTCACCTGATAGTACATGGCTTCCACGTCCGCAATCATGGCAACTTCCTCTTGTCTAAAGCGTGTGAGCACGCCAATGAGTGAGTTTGTTAAGTCTGGTCCTTGTAGGACCTATTTAGTGATACTCCCTGATAGCTGGCGGCACAGTCAAAAACCACCCTCAGTTTATTCTTTTGAAAGTAATATACGCCATGGTGCGGTATGCACCACACCTGGCTATTTTGTCGATCTAAGTGAGGTGTAGGAACCCTGACTGCATGACCCTTTCTGAGCATGTAATTCATGAAGTTTGTGTACTCCTCGTGAAAAGATCTGTTGCTATTGAATTTTTGAGGTTTAGTGCGCGCTGCATGGCTGCATTTCGGTTATTGGGCATTTGAATGACTGCCTTTTTAAGTGGGAGGCCGATGTGGAAATGATTATCTATAAACTGCAAAGAGTTATTCACAGAGTCTAAAAACTGATAGTCCTCCTATGACCACTCGGCCTTATCATCACAGTTTCGTTCGGGAAAGTCATGGTTGAACTGTTGTATTAGCATATGTTCTACACTTTCAATAGAGGTTCTGTTGACTGTGACGCTCGCCGGTTCATTGTCGGGCATACTGCCCTCGATGGGTTCTCGAAGAGGTCCACTCAAAGTTCATCCGAGGGCAGTCTTTACTGCGCACGGCCCCATGTGCCTGCTATTAATCACTCGCCATGGTTCTAGGAGCTTATACTCTCTATTGCCTATGAGAATTTCGATTCCAGCGTTAATCTGGGGCAGCTTTACTTCACTAAGATATGGCCACTTATTGATGTCATGCTGTTGTGGGATGTTTTCCACTGTAGCTGGGATGCTCTTTTGTGTAAACACTTTGGGAAGTTCGACAAAGGTGTTTTCGTCTAGACCACTAATCTCTAAATCCTTAAGCACATGGCTTTCTACTTGCTTTGTGGAGTTCATGGTGCTCAGCATCACCTCAACTTTTCTGCCTTGTACATTTAATTGCCTTGCTAATGACTCTGTACAGAACGTGGCGGAACTACCTGGGTCCATAAATGCATACACTTCAACTATTTTGTCACTTTTCTTGGACTTTATTCTGACAGGTACTATGGGGAGAATACAATTATCTCCAGCCCCAGTGAGGGCATTTGTTTCGTGACTCACTTCAACGGGCGGTTTATTTTTAGTTTCAGTTTCGTCGGCCTTTGCGGTGGCTTGAGCTTTGTCTTGCACTGCAATGTGCAGCATGCGAGGATGTGGCTTTGAGCACGACGGGCACGTGATTCTTTTCGTGCAGTCTTTGCTTAGATGTCCCTTAACTAAACGTCCAAAACAAAATCCATTTCTTTTTAAGAATTCTACTTTATCTTTACGTGACTTATCATCAAATTGAACGCACTCATCTAAGGTATGGTCTTTCTTACAAAATGCGCAAGGTTTAGTGAAAGCACTGATAACTAATGGACCAGCCTTCTTCTTTGTAATCGAGGCTTTGTAATTTTTACTGACCTGTCTGACCTCGGTTGCAAAGCTGACCCTGGCCCTTCCTTCCCTTTTTGGTTTGAGTCCTTGAAGGGATGTGCGACCGTGTTTTTTGTCGTCCAGGTCTCCGAAGAGTGGGTTTGACATTACTTTGGCTTGTTGTTCTACGAATTTCACCAGCTGCGCGAACTTGGGTCTTTTCTGACTGCTCTCCTCATGCTCGTGTGCGTGGGCCCTCCATTTTTCACGCAATTTGAAAGGTAGTTTTGAAACGATAGTCCTCATGTTGGTAGCATTATCTAGCTCATCCATTTAGTCGATGCTTGCCATGGTGTTGCGACAGGTTACCAGAAACACGGAGAAGGCGCTTAACGACTTTCCATCCTCTGACTTTATTTCCGGCCATTTAATTGCCTTTTGCATCAGCATGGTTGCGATTTTTTGTTTATTTCCGAATCTGTCCTGTAACAGTCTAATTGCCTCTACATAACCAAGATGATCTGGCATAAGCTGACAGCACTTAACAAGGTCTCTAGGCTCTCCTTTAGTATACTGCTCAAGATAGAAAAGCTTGTCTGCATCACTATCAGTTTTGCTTTCAACAGCATGTTTAAAGGCTTTCATGAAGGACGTAAACTCAAGAGGATCTCCATGAAACAAAGGCACATTGCGCTGAGGTAAAGAAGATTGCCTTTGCCTATGGCTCTTACATTTTGTTGGTTTTTTTGGGATGGAGCATGGTCGGATTTCTCAAATGTGGGGTGAGATTGTGCCCTGTAGCCGTCCTTGACTGTTGTATAACAATGATCCAGTGTCCTTTCATCCCTGGTGGGGCAGGTGATATGCTGATTAAAGTTTGGCATCCTGGTGTTGCGTTTGGTGCTGTGCGAGTGCCTCATGCAGCTCGCATAAGGCAGTTACCATGTGGTATAACATAAATAGTGCTGAGTATGACTGATGTAAACTCTAGAGGAAGGTAAAAGGAAGGACATTTGATGGTCAATAGTTCCAGGTTGGGTGTGCAGGAGGGTTTGAGAGGAACAACGCTCGCAACCAGCTGTTGTTCACCATTAAACACACACCGCCTCCCCTTGACTTCCCCGATTCCAATGTTCTGTCCATTCGGTGAACTGAGAAACAAATCGGCCGGCTGGATGGCGTGGTCCGGCACCGCTGGGTTCAGCCATGTCTTGGTGAAACAGAGGAGATTGCAGTCTCAAATGTCTCTCTTGAACTTTACCCTGGCCCTAAGGTCATTGAGTTTGTTCTCCAGTGACTGGATGTTGGCGAGCAGGTGCTGGGCAGAGGTGTGTGGTGTTCCTGACTCTTTTCCCTTGAGGTCACTGTTTCGGGCCACATCCACATTCTCCCTCAGCATTTCACTCAGTCAACTTGGATCCGGGGTTAAAAATATCCAATTGTGAGTACACTGTATACCAATAAAAATAAGAGTATTTCTATCATACCTAATGTACTCAATTTTTATTAATTTGCCAGTTTTAAATTACTGAAAACTAACCTAAAAAGCAAAAACAAAGAAAAAGGGGTCGGAGCCGTCGTGACTGGTGCCATCTTGCAAATACAGTTGTATATTCTTTGAAAACTGCAGTGAAAAATCAAATAGTACTGCATTTTATTGTTAGTCATATCATTATATCAGTAAAGAAAAGAAGTCATTACACACCCTTTCAGGGAAGCAGAAAGAAGCTCAGATCACGAAGAAAAAAAAGTGGCATAGCTAAGAGAGAGAGAGAGAGAGAGAGAGAGAGAGAAAGCAATCAAAAGGGGCCTACTGAAGGAAAGCATGTTTCTGGACCGGTGTGGAGACAAACTGAGTATTTCAAATAGCTTTACTCTTATAAAATGATGTAATCTTTAATATTAAGCACAATGTGTTCTATTAAGAAATGTATTAGTACTTTTTTTTTTTTTTTTTTTACTAATGTGCAATTGGTGATTTGTTTGTTACAAAGGTTAATTATCTTCAAAAATATGGACTGATATATGAACATCCATTAATTCTGATTATGTTTGGAATATTTGGAGAGTTATAATTATTTTAATGCACCTCCTAAACCACGGATAAAACATAGCATAAATAATTGAATTAATTGTGCCATTAAGATAACCCAGAAATACAAGACCATTAAAGGTTTCTGGCTGCAGCTTAATAACATCTCCTAGTAAATTGTAAATAAAAGGTGGAAGTAAGCATGTCAAAAACATAGACACTATAATGCCCAGAACTGTGGCTGCTTTTTTCTCAGATTTCATTGAGTCCATGGTAATTTTATGGGGTTTTGTCTGTGTGTGATTATTAAGCTGTTTAATTGCAATGGCATGTTTTTTTAGCAATCACAAATACTCGAGTATACAATATAATTATTATAGAACATGGAAATATAAATAATATTACAAGGTCAATTAGAGTCCAAAATCTATTAAAAAAGTAAAAACATTCACCAGGACACATTACGGAACTTGTAATGGATCCACTAAAATAAAAAAATGCAGCCATATAAACCATACAAAGACAACAGTTAGAATAAACCACAATGCACATTTTTCTCACAGAGACTGAGTTTGTGTAGTGAAATGGTTTGGAGAGAGCCAAATGCCGATCTACAGCAATCAGAGTCACATTATAAGTGCCTACGATTGCAAGGAAACGGGCAATCAACAAAAAAACAATGCAGAATCCTCTTCCAAAAATCCAGCATGACTCAATTGAAGAGATTAACATTGGCAGCATTACAAAAGCACAAACTAGGAAATCTACCACAGCCAGAGAGAGCACAAGCATGTTGCTCGGTGTGTGAAGCTGTTTGAAGTGAAAAACAGAAATGATGACAAACATATTTCCACACAATGTCATCAGAACCACAGCAGCTGAACACAAGTAGAGTATGATATAAAGTGCAGTAGATACAGATAGCCCTGAACAGGAGAAATGCAGACAGCGATCAGACCCATTAAACTCTGTCACGTTCATGAATACAGCGTTCCTCTAATGTACATACAGTTTGAGGAAATACCTAAGATATTGGCTATACACATTCAACTGAGTTCCATCTTAAGCAGCTCAGGTACTTTTATAATTTGAAATCTTACCACACCTCCCAACTCTGAGTGACAGCATTATACATGTAACCCAAAGCCTTTTGGAACCAAAAGCCTACCAGATTCATCTTCTATGCCATGTACCTTGTGTACAGGGACATGGGTGCCTGCAACCTCTACCAGGAGATTTATGGCATGACGTAGGTACACTTTGTACAGGGGTCCAATCCATCACAGGCCCACACACAGACCCATACACACACACACTCTGGGAAATTTGGAAATGTCAGTTAACCTAATCAGCATGACTTGGCCCGTGGGAGGAAACCAGAGTACCCAGAGGAAACTCACCAAATTCAGAGAGAATATTTATCAAGGTGGAAATCAAACCCTTGACCCTGGAGGTGTGAGACAACATTGCTAAAACAATGCCACCCCTGATGCTTTAGTCAGGTTAAATTAGTTTTATCTAGTATTTTTAATTATGGATTATCCAACCAGAAATTTGAAAGCAATGTATAAATACACATTTTTTCTCTTTTTAATAAATTGTTAGAATTGTTTTATATAAAAAGGAGTTATTTCTACTCTCTTGCTCTCTTCCTCATAGATCTGATATTAACGTGTTAAATCTTTCCTGCTGCTATTTTCCTATCTCATCTTGCATCTGTTCTTAAAGGAGCGAATGCTCCCATGCTCACCTTCTTATTCGCTCTATACTGTATGTCTCTCTCTCTCTCTCTCTCTCTCTCTCCCTCTGTCTCCTTCCCCCTCTCCCCCCACACGAACCAACATCTTGTGATTCGTCTCTGGACGGACACCTCTCTATCTTTGATTCTTCAGGATCTCACCAGGACATTTACAATGGTTCATGTTCTTTGTAGTAACATGTGCCTACTTGCTGTTAATAAACAGAGACCTTTCTGACAGACAATGTGTGTGTGTGTGTTTGACTGAGTCTCTCCTGGTGCCAGAAAAGCTTACCGAACACAGCGAACAGACCGAACAACTCGCTTCTTATACTATGCAACTTTAAAGCTTTACATACATCAAATAGCTCTACTTGTTGATGTTTGCCAAATGTCTGTGAACTATTTGTCAATTATTTTCCCAATTCCAAGTAACCAGCACCATATAGTAATGATAATGAGACATCATTCGTAAGTCCAATTTGGTGATTATAACAAACTAGATATTAGGATACTAACACAATTGGCTATACATAGTATACATTACAGTATAGTGCTCCTTAGAATCGTGCGTACTTCCGGACATCCTGGTGTGCATGCTACATGCACCTGACAAGTGACCTAACTTTTATAATTGAACAAGTGCAAACACATGTTTGTATCTTCAAAAAAATTGTAACTCGAATGTTTGTATGTACGTGGCCTTACACTTAACAATGTTCTATTCATATTCAGTTATGATTGTTACATCATTTCCATTATTAGTCCGCATATGTCAAGACACACGTTCTTCTTTTTTGTTTAATGGTGGTTGAAATCCAGTAGGGTACATTATAGCCAACTGTAAGTCTCATTCTTCCTCATCTTCCTGGCCTCTTAGAGCTCTTAGATTTTCCAGTCCAGTCTCTCTTAAAAATGTGTAATGCTTCATTCCATTCCCTTCCCTTCCCCTATCTTCCCTTGTCTTGTCTTTTTCTCTGTCTCAAAAGCTTTGTCTGCTTTTATCCAGCACATCCACACACTTTATTTTCTCTACATTATCCCGCGTAGTATCGCTCTGTGCCTGTGCTGGGAGTCCTGGAAGTTGCATCATCTCCACCTATAGATGTCACTTTCCCTCAAGTCCCTTGTTTTTTAGAGCTGACATTTCAGTCCAGTCTTTGGCGGAAAAAATAATTAAAAGCTTCCTTCACTGATCAGAGACCTCACTAGTTCTTGCAGTTGTGCCAATATATCTAGCCTCTCCTGCATATGTTTCCTGCATGAGAGCAATACTGTACATGTTTGACAGTCTTACTATAAGCAAAGTGCTATTAAGGTTGCTGAGTTCAATTCTTAGTGTGCCAGTTAATACTTTTTCTTTTCATCCCTCCCTCCTAATTATATCTTATTTGTGCTGTGTTAAATGGAAATCTCTGGCTATTGGTTTATTATCCAACTTCTTTTGGAATTGTTGCTTTGCCTTTCTCCATGCTATACCTTCATCCAAAGAGTTTGATAATTTGATATTGACCTTAGCATTAGGGGTCTAAGGACCAGGACTCAAAGAAACCTGCAGCTGC
>JAQQZT010000012.1:37114616-37131555 GCA_030068275.1 Clarias platycephalus | reverse complement strand
AAAAAAAAAAAAAAAAAAAAAAAAAAAATATATATATATATATATATATATATATTTATACCATCTGTAGTTGTAATCACAGATATAAGGTCCAATGTTTATTTACTATAATTGTAATTTTACAGAATTACCATTCGAGTGTTTGTTTATTTGCATAAATCTTCTAAATTTAATGTTCAGTGTATAGTAAAATCACTTTCAGACACCTGGTATTTGTTTAATTAGACCATAAATTTTTATTTTTTATGCCTATTCTTTATTGACCACCAGAGAACTTTGAAACTACTCAGTGCACTTTATTAGAATGAGAGGTCAGCATGGTCTAACATACATAAACAGTTTAAATAAATAATGTACAAAAGGATAATACACATCTTTTCACAACTATTATTTATCATAATAGTTCCCCCTTAAAATTTAAAATGCATGCTATTATTTAGCACATTAATTAATTAATGTATAAATTAGCATGAAAGCCTACATGGGAAAATAGTTTTTTTTATGATGAATTAATGTCTTTTTAGGTTTTATTATAAGTTTAAAGTAGTAAAACAATACAATAATTTAAACAATACAGTATTTAATAATTTAACATTTAATTGATTGAGTTTAATAAGGGAGGCATTCAAGTGAAACTGGGACTGGTGATAAAATTTTATGCACACATATACCTGTACGTAATTTCTTTATTTTTTTTAGTTTGGTAGTAATGTTACAAATTGTCAGAAGGCCCATTGTTAATCTGGGCTTGATTGCTAGCAGCAATCTTGTAGTTTTATAATATAAGGTTATTACTAGACAAGCTGTTTAATATAGCTTCCCAATTTATGCTGAATTATTACAGCAGCAATTCAAATATAAATAGAACTTTAAAAGGATTACATATATTAGACTGGACTAAGAGCTGAAATGTCATGCAGTGAGATATGGAATTTAACTGCACTTATTATTTACCTAATAAAATAATTGAATTATTTTGGTTTCATTCCTCTTTTTTATATACCAACAGGGAGTAATTGAACTACTAAGTACAATTACTTATTATTACCACCAGGTGTCAGAATCAACACACTGTTAATGTAATAATATACAAAATGCAGCAAATTTTACCAAAATGATAGATTTTTTTCCAAAGAAAGGCTCCATCTGTCAGATGCACATGTTTGGGCTGTTAAAGTTAAAACATTGGGATGAATGCATTAGTGTAGCAGGGGCTTATACAGATAATTAAAGGGAGTTTTTTTTTTCTCTTAGAACTGTGATTCTGAGTAATGACCTGCGTTTAACCAAAACCTTCCTCATGAATAAGAGAGAAATAGAATCTAAGTAAAACCGACACAATTAAAAAATAAAGACAATAAAATGACCAGTTACTAAAATATAAATGTTTATCTGGCACAGTGTATTCAAAGCTTCTTGTAGATTTATAATATATGGATATACTATTTTAAAAGACTATATTTATTAAGGCTCCCTTAGCAACATTTTTGAAGAATTATTAAAGCAGTAGTTACAATATGAATAGAACTTAGTCTTAAGTCTTACATACATTTGACTGAATTAAGAGCTGAAACATAATGCAATGAAATATGGGATTTAAATGCATTTATTATTTATCTAATTAAATGGTTGAATTAATTTTGTTTAATTCCTCTTCCTCTTCCTACCACCAGATTGAGATGTAAGAACTACCTTACTTATTATTACCACCAGGTGTCACACGTTCACCACACTTAAAGTAATAATTGCCAAAATGCAGCATAATATATGCCTGTAGGATATGTTTTTTTTTTTCTTTCTGTGGACATACCACCACCCCACCACCATGCAAAATATTTAATTATTAGCAAGGCCAAATAAATAATAATAAAATAAGTTTGGTAATTCATTAGACTCAACAGTGGTGGTTGTTGATTTAAGTGTAAAACTAACTGGTAGACCCAAGGCTAGCAGTGAAATTCATTCCATGTGCATGAGATATGAACTGTTCTGCATGAACTGATATGACATTGAATACACTTATATGAATACATAGAAGTTAATGAGTTCTACAACTTGTAATAAAATGTATGTGCTATACTGGACTAAGAAATATCATGCAGTGAGATGTGGAAGCTAACTGCACTTAATATTTATCTAATAAAATGATTTAATTATTTTAGTTTCATTCCTCTTCCTTTTGTACCAATAAAGGAGAATGAAACTACAAAGTGCAACTACGTATTATCCCCACCAGGGGTCAGCATAATGTCAGTCTTGAAGTAATACTACACTTTGTAAAGCATTTAAAAATAAATAAATAAACAAACAAAAAATGTAAAGGATTCAATAGCAGTGATATATAGGATTTAACTGCACTTATTTTTTACCCAATACAATTCTTCCTCTTCCTCGTTTACCACCAGAGGAAAAATGAACAATGTAGTGCAATTACTCATTATTACCACCAGGTGTCAGCATCATGTCAGTCTTAATGTAATAATACACAAGAGGCAGCAAACTTTATGTACGCATGTATGATATTTTCTTTCTACCACACAAAAAATACTCACAAATGTGCTGTAGGAAGGCCTAGTATATAAATAACACAACAGTTTGGTGATTGAATAAGGACTATGAAGTAAAGCATTAAGAGTTGCATGCACATGTCTGTACTTAAAATATCAGGTAAATAATTGTTATAGTTCTGTGCGATAGCTACCTACTAATGTAGCTAATTGGCAGAAGGCCTGGGCTTATTAGGTATCAGCAGGTAAGCTTGGTTTTCTGTCCAATAAAAACTTGTCATAATGAGATTTTATATTGAGAAAACATTTAGAATGTGGTCTATTTACATTTTTTCTTTGTTCAACAACTGAAGCCATGTAATTTTATTTATACTGCTGTACAGCACATGGACAATTCAAAATTCAATAAAATTATACACGGCATGAGAAGCTAACAAAAAAAAACAATAACAATAATAATAATAATAATAACAACAACAACAACAATAATAATAAAATACAAAGACGTAAGATAACTATCCTAGTAACATATCTCAGGTAAAAAAAAAAAAAAAAGTCTTATTACAGTTTCTTTTGTTCCATACAGTTCCATTTTTGTATTATTTTGTTTTGGTTTTTTTGTTTCTCAAACCAGTTTGGACTTTTAGAATATATTTACAAAAGCAACTTTTCAACATACTTTAGTTGAAAAAGCAAAGGCTCCATCAGATATTTATTCCCAATCTGTAGCTGGTCAAAGGCTTCTTGACAATACAGATGTCACACTCTGTATGTAACTAGATGTCTCTTTTACAGACTTTAGTAATTCCTTCCCAGCAAGTTATTGAAGAATGAAATAAGGTTTATAATTTTCAGGCATAAAATTCTTAAGACGAAAAGACCAAATACAGAAGGTGGTACACACATACGACTTGTTTTCATGATTTAATTATGAGTACAGTTGAAATCTGCAACTATTCCTGTGAAAAACTTCTCCACTGACAATGATCCTTACAGCCTTTCTAAACCAAGGGTACAAAAAAGCATAAATGAAAGGATTTAGTGCAGAGTTTAAATATCCGAACCAGACCAGAGCATCGATTAGCACTGGCGATATTGTGTAATCAACAAAAGGGTCAATGAGATTGCAGAGGAAAAATGGAGTCCAACAGATTAGGAAGACGCCAACCACGATGGCAAGAGTCAATGTACCTTTCCTTGTTCGGTATCTAAATACTCCAGGTTTGGGATTGTGCATCTTTAGATGATTGGCCAAAATGTTGATGGATCTTGCTTGGCTTCTAGCAACTATATATATCCTGGAATAGATGGCAAACATAATTAAACCAGGGATGAAAAATGAAATCATGGAAGTGACCACAGCTGAGCCATGGCTAAAAAATACATGACAGCCCCCAACACAGCGCATGTGAGAATCATAAAAATCTTCACTCCCTTTGTGGTTTAGTTCTCCAAACACCAAGGCATAAGCAAATGCTGCAGAAATTAACCAGCTCGCTGAGACCAGAAACAGCACAGTGGCAGAACGGAAGCGCGAACGATATGTCAACGGGCTGCACACAGCACAAAACCTCTCTGCTGACACACACATGAGGTGAAAAATCGATACTGTGCTTAACATGATGTCCATTCCTGTGTGTACCTTACACATAAAGTCCGAGAGGTACCAGCAACCATACACTGACCGCACAGAACTTAACGGCATTACAAAAATACCCAACAAGAAGTCACACATGGCCAGAGACAAGATTAAATGGTTGGTTGGTGTGTGGAGCTGCTTAAAGTATGCTATAGAAATGATAACTAATAGATTTCCCATCAAAGTCATCAGGATGGTAATTGCCGTGCCAAAAAACATGGAGATCTGGATGTTCATAGGGCGTGAAATCCTCCAGCATGATTCATTAAGGGATTCATAGCACACAAGCGCATTATGATTGAAGTCAGGCAGGTTCAGATTATTGTCCATTATGCTCCTTCCTGTGGGAGATAAACAAAGTATTATTTTTAAAACGGTCTCATTATGGTACAAAAAAACGTTTTGTAGTCCATTGTGCTCCAAACCGTGGCGGAGAAAGAGAAATTGACTGAGGAAAAAAAAAACATGTTATTGTCCAGGACAGATGTGCATATATCGTGTTCAAATATTTACCTTAAAGATCCAGCAAGCACATTCTGCTCCCTTCTGTAAAAAAAAAAAAAAAAAGAATAAAAATCATTTATATACTTCCATGTCATAAAGTTCAAAGTACAAGTTAACAACACTTCCTTTTACCAACGGTCTACAAGCAAAAGAGCAGGACAGTACCACTTCCTTTTTTTTTATTTCTTTTTTTTTTTTTTTACTGTAAGCAAATGTATAAATGTCTCCTGGGAACAAACATAGAAGACATGTATAATCCTTTTAGAGCCTGGAAAAACTTGAGAGCCTGGAATGTCTTCTCCCATGGGCGTAGTTCATTTTATTGTGAGAAAACGGTCCTTTGTGGAGTCCAGCATTCACATGATGTTCTGCAGGTCAAAAAAAATTCAACGGTCCTTTAATACCTCGCCTTTTTTTTTTTTTTTTTTTTTTTTAGTTTAGTTTAAATCTTCCAAACAGAGCAAATAGCTCTGTGGAACCTAGATACGTACCCACGTACATATCTTCCATGACCTATGCAAACACACACACACGCACGTACACACAATGAGAAACAGATGTTTAATATTGACACTTGAAAAGGGACAGATTGATACAAAGGCCTGTATTAAACAGATCACCCTCCACATGACCAATCCTATTAACTATGCAATTGTAGGAGTTACATATGGGCATATATATTTTGAGCCTTCAAAATTTGATTTAATATCGCTTTTTATCTCATGAAGCAGTTCTTTTGAATAAATCTTGTGAAGACTTCGAGCGAGAAAAGTAAACATGCTGATGGAACAAAGGTCTTATCTCATTTTATCCCTCTATTTCTAATGGAGATCATTTAGGCCCTTGGTTGCTACCTGTTGTATTTGATTACTGTTGATACTTTTGGCATTTGTTCCAGTGGATGTAGTGTTGTGCAATTGTTTGTAGTTCCCTCATGTGGACTGTTGTACTGTGAATGAAAAGTATATGGAAATCAAATTAATTTCTTTTTTAAGTGCCTCCAGTTATAGGCACATATATTTCAGTCAGCAGATAAACTGACTGGGAGCCTTATTGAAAAGATTAAAACACATTTTTTTTTAAAATAACATTATTCATAAAGATAAAATGTACTGCTCAAGAGAAGAAATGTTTCTGATGCCCTCAGTAAAAAAAAAAAAAAAAAATTGTTATAAATAGAGAATGAGGGAGGGAGTGATTTATGTCCTTGTATTTTCTTGCTATTCTCCTTTGTGATGTTCTTGGTTCTTTTGAGTGTAATTTTAAAAAAATTTATAGACACATTCCAAGGTAAAGGTTTGTACTGGGATTTAAAGGTATTGAGGGGGAAAATGTTAAAACAACGTTAAATATGTACTGTATTTTTATTCTCTTTCCCAATTATTTGGTTCAGTGCATTCATACATAAGTAGCATTCCTTATTATTATTATTATTATTATTATTATTATTATTATTATTATCATTATTATCATTATTATCATTATTTATTTATTTATTTTTTTTTGTGGAAAATCTATGTGAATGAGGCCTGAAGTTCATGCTTACTACTCAGCTGCATTGAATCATTGGTAAAATATTAACTATGCACAATTACATAATGCAAGGTTAATTGAAATAAGCCTATCAAGTCCAATTTCAGCCACATGAGGGGAAAATAATATGCTTGATTGGTTTATATGCATCAGTGCGTCCTTACTATTTCCTGTCTTATTTCCTATATAAATATACCAGTTGTTTGTGGTTGATCAGAGCTCAGCCACTCAGTCATTCAGTCACTGAAAGGTAAATAAAAAAAATCATATAAGTAACATGCAACTGAAATTTTATATATTTTTGTGTTGTGTATTGAATGTTCTTTTTGGAATTTGTCATTTTCATCTATGCATCTGCCTGTCTGTCTGTCTGTCTGTACAAATGAGTGCAAAATTATAGCAAAGCAAACATTGCTACATAAAACAAGTTAACAATGTTTGCATACAACACAGGGAGGGAAGGATTTTAAAAATGTCTTTTATATTAAAAAAAAATTGTGGATGTTGTATTTTTAAAATCCATTTCTATAGTCGTACTTTATATGTCAAAGGATGTTTGACGATTTAGATTTTGAAGGTTTTACACGTTGTTACTCGTGAAACAATACTATGAGAAATTTGTGATCAATGATAATGTAATGCTTCACTACTGAAAAGGAAATGCTTGTATTATAGTTTCACAAATTTAGATTTTTTTTTAATTACTTAGTTTATTTCTGTGATGTAAAGTTTGTATTGGTTGTGTTTTAAATATTGTCCTGAATGTAACATTATAATAGTGTGCTTGTGTCTTTAGCATGTAAAACATTCAGTAATATTTATGTAGAATCACTGAACCATAACCAGACAAAGACTTTGTCTATTATACAAATTGTGAACAGTGGCATCGCACTGAAGAATCGAAATAAATACATAAATAAACAAATAAATAAGCAAAACAAAAATTAATATTATTATTATTATTATTATTATTATGGCAAGTATAGCCAACATCAGTAACAAAAAATAGTTTTTCATCAAGTGATCAGATTAAAACATTAAAAATATATTTAGCACATACAAAATCAGTCCTGTCATTCACAACAAAAGTTAATGAAAAAAAAAAAAAACTGTCCGTGGCCAATGACACTTTGAGTAATGTAAAAATTTATGTTTCAATAACAGCCTATGTAGATATTTTATCTTTTTTCCTGTTTCTGTAGATGTCACAGAAACAAGACACAATCTTTTTCTATTACAAGAATGCAAAGTGTGAGTAACTCCCTAATCGATTCCATACTTTCTGTATTTTTAGGCTTCATCAATTGAACCACTTCACTAAAGATGAACATAGGCCTATCTGGATCGAGCGAGTCAGCAACCCTGTGTTATGATACTTTGAACAACTCCTGTTCTCAGACAGTCTACCCGCTCCCCTTTCGTCTTTCTCTATACTTCCTCTTCACCACTATTGTCATCCTTACTGTAAGCGGAAACATGTTAGTGGCATTTGTCCTGTTGTTTTCCCAGAATCCTCTTCTGGCAGCTACCAATCATCTGATTCTTTCTCTGTCTGTGGCTGGGTTTCTGATAGGAGGGTTTGTGATGCCACACAGCATGGTGCGCTCCATTGAAACCTGCTGGTACTTTGGTCAGATTTTCTGCGAAATTCACACCACAGTTGATGTTATCCTGTGTAACACCTCTATGTGGCATCTTACATTTATCTCTGTTGATCGCTACATAGCCATCTTTTATCCTCTGCACTACCAAAACCTGATGACCAAAACAACGAGTGTGGCCATGATCAGTTCCAGCTGGGGTCTAGGGTTAGTGTTTGGCTTTGCCATTGTCATTTCAGATCCTGAAGTCAAAATTCGGGGTGAATATTACAAATTCTGTGTGGGAGGATGTTTTTCTTTGCATGCCAGAGAAATTGGGGTAGAATACTCCATTTTTTTTTACTTTATCCCTGTATGTATCATAATCACTGCCTATGGCAGGATATTCTTTTTAGCACAAAGACATGCAAAAGTGACTCATACCTACAATAAAGGCCTAAAGATTTCTGCATCACTGTCAGCTAAAGGTCTCAAAACTACCAAAAGCCTTGCTATAGTTGTTGGAACCTTCCTTTTTTGCTGGACACCATTTTTCATGTGCAATATTATTGACCCAATAATAGGCCATTCGATTAACACCCTTTTGTATGAATCTCTTATGTGGGTTGCATACTTAAACGCGATGTTTAGTCCTTTAATTTATGCATTTTTTTATAGCTCGTTCAGGAAAACAGCAAAGGTCCTGCTGAGCAAACTGTTCATGCAGATGTAATTCTAATATTAAAAAAAGCCAAAAGTAAATATGGGCACAAATATCAACATATTTATATTTATCGGGAATTTTAGATCATTTTAATGTAAATGCAATCTTATTCATTTTAATAAAGGTATTGTTTGAAATCTAACATTAATGTTTTTCTTTTATTTTATTAAATTTGACACAAGAAGCAATTAATTAATTACAAACAGGTGAAAACAATTCCACGATAGCCACGATAACATGTAGCCATGATAACAACCCTGCAACCCAGCTCTGCTCTGTTGTCATCTTCACGAACAAATAGACGGCACTTGTTTGAAATAGTAATGGAAGATCAAAGAATTGCAGCAGTTTACTTTAGCTACAAGATCACTTAGGTTACAAGACCACTCAATAGTATTTTAATATCTATGCAAAATTAATAAGTACTTTGGACTACCTGGAGTTTGATTGTGCACTGAGTAGAAGATTCAGACAATAACAATTTATGCATCTAGCCTAGAAGCATCAAACACATGAACTAGTTTTCTGCATTGCATTGTGACATTAAATTTCTTATTACTGCAATCTGTCTGAGATGAAATATGGATATCTTAGTACTTTTATCTACACAACCATTAAATAAAAGCCTCAAATCAATAATCACTCCAAGGTCTTTTAGTATTTTACATGATGAAACAAAATGGACATGTAGAGTTACAGAGATGTAATAAAAGCTTACTTCTAGCCTTATTTGGTCCTAATACAAGTGTTTCTATCAGGTGATAATTAGACTACCAGTCAAACATTTGGTCACATCTGCTCTTTCATTTCATTCAAATATGAAGGCTAGTCAGTCAGAAAAATCTCAAGTGCAGTTGCCAAAACCATCAAACACTATGATGAAACTGGCTCTGTCCCAAGAAAGGAAGTCCAAGAGTTACGTCTGCTGTAGTGGATAGAATGATTAGGTTCAGAAATGATTCACTGCACCTTAGATTAGAGCCCATATACTGTACATTTTTCTTGGAGTTCAAGTAGCAGACACATCCACTGTTTAGAGAAAATGGTGCTAGTAGGGCCTTCATGGTAAAACTGCAGCAAATAAACTATTACCTTAGAGGAATAACATGTAAAAGAGACTTGCTTGGGCCAAGAAACACATAGAATGAACACTGGTTTGAGATGAAAGTGGACCAGAGAGTGAAGCAAAAGCTGCAAACAAGTATTCAACACAGCTGAGAACTCCTTTATAAATGCTGGAAAACCATTCGAGGTGATGATTTTTTAGCATGCTTTTGTTAACCACTGTACATAAGTCCATTATTGTTGTGTCATGATTTTAATGTCAGTATTAATGTACAATGTTGAAAACAATATAAATAAATGAATAAATAAAATAAGAATTGAATAGGAAGGTCAAATTTTTGACAGGTACTGTAAGTAGAAGAAAACTAATAAAAATTCAGTTCCTAATGTCTCTCACCTGGTTTTAGTGAAACTATCACTGTGCATCAGAATCACACTGGGAATTATTTCCATGTTTATGAAAATTTTACCAAGAAAAGCACTTGCCAAAAAGCTAAAATGCAATAGGCCAAAACTGGAACACCAAACTTTACTGCAGTCTGCATAGAAATGTTTCACTGATAATGATCAGTGACATATGAGCTGTCTTCACTTTAACCAGCACTGTCTTTGTGCTATGATTAGACGTAAATCCTCAATGATACAGTTCATGTATGTTATTCCCGTATAAGTATGAGCATAACTGTTGTGTATTTCTACGATCTTGGAGATGGAAGGGAGATTTAATATTGGCCTACTGTATATTTGGACAGCTTACAGGACTTTTTTTTTTTATCACAGCTTTGATAATTGATTATTTAAAAGATTTAGGTGCATTTCACCAGTAAGGAAATAATTGAGTAGATTTAGAAGAAATTTAATAATTTAGTGTTTGATTATGGTCCCATATGTACTATAGTCAAGTTTGGAAGGGATTGCAAGATGTTCTCCAGTACTCAACAAGCAGGGAATAAATAACATACTGTATGAGCAAATGTATTCGTGTATGTAAATGTTTGTTTCTATAACTAGAATTTTCTCATTAGAGTTTATGTTCTCTATAGTTAAGAATAATTTGAAGAAAGATTAATTATTTAATATGTTATGTGTTGCATAAAAAACATCAGTCCTCAAATTCTTCATATGTGAATGGAGTTTCTAGGAATTAGAGGGAAGGTGATTGTAACTGGAACAGCTTGGTGAATGAGCATTTTTTTTTTCTTTTTCAGAATTTAGAAAAACAGTATACAAGCAAAAGATGGAAACAAAAGAAACTAGTGGCAAAGAAATGTATGTAAATATTAGTCATGTGTTAGCTTTGATTATAGATAAGCTCATCTATGATGGTTTGTTATTACTCAGTACTTATTAAAAAATGTGACACATTAAATTTTAAGAACAATGGAGTGGATAATCTTAATCTTAATAATTTTAACAATGGATTATTAAAATAATATTTTAAAAATTCACACCAATATAAATACTGTACATCTGGACATGAAAAACTAACCTCCACAGTTTTCACATTGCTATTCAATAAATATATTTACTTTATTAGCGTTATGGCAAAGTGTTAAATATTACTAGTCTAAAATCGGGTCATAATAAAAAATGAGGGAAACAGGCCCTTTCAATATTTGTTCAGATTTTACAATGGCAAGAACAAAATTATTGGTTGCTAGCCCCCAAAAGGAGGAACCATTTCCATGATCAGGTTTCATACTGAAAGCAGTATGGCACAGACAGGAGAAAGAATTAGAACCAACAGAGATCGGACAGCTGATGCTATCCCCCTTTCCATGTATCAAAACTTGTTTGGAACTTTTTTATTCATTTAAAGTGTTCATGAAAATGAAAGAACATTGAATTTCAGTGAGAGAAAAAAAAAAAAACAACAACAATCAAAACAATCTGGTGTGTGATGAATTCCCTCAAAATATTCCTCCAGAAAGAATGACTCTAAAAGCTTGTCTAAACCAGGTATAAAAAAATGCATACACTATCGGATTACAGGTTGAGTTGAAATATCCAACCCAGAGGAATAAATCAAACACAATCTGAGGAATTGAGTATCCTGTAAATGGATCTAAGCAGTCACAAATAAAAAATGGCACCCATGAAATCAGAAAAACTCCCACAATTATGGCTAATGTTTTTGTGGCCTTCTTTTCTGACTTGCTCATGCCAGCTTTTTCCTCAGTTGTGCTCATCGTTGCATTTGTGGATTGAATTGCACGAGCTTGTCTTCGTGCAGTGCAAAATATTTTCACATACACACACAGCATGATTACTGCAGGGATGTAAAAGCATAGAATAGGGAAGACTACAGCTGCTGCTTTAGTTTGAAAAACCATACATGCACCCTCACAAAGGAAGGTATTGTAATAAAATTCTTCACTTCCACAAATATTCAGTTCCAGAAATATCATACCAAACCCGAGTGCTGCAGACATGCCCCAACATATAACAATCATGAATCTAACAGTGTTAGGAGTCATTTTCCTGTGATATAGAAATGGATGACACACAGCATAGTATCTGTCTAAAGAAATAATACACAAGTTCAAAATAGAGGCACTGCACAGAGTAACATCCAAACTGCTGTGTATTTTACAAAAAGTGCTCCCTAAATACCAGCAGGTTTCCACAGAGCGTATCATGCTAGGAGGCATCACTACTGCTCCTACAAGCAGATCAGCAACAGCCAGGGAGAGAATGAGGTAATTAGTTGGAGTGTGTAATTGTCTGAAATGTACAACAGTTATGATCACCAGCAAATTTCCAATCACAGTGATAAGAGAAGAAGTGCCAAAGAGGATGTAGAGCAAAACCCGGACTTGAAGTGAATAATCAGTCTTCAAACATGAGGTATTAAGGGAACTGAAACAAAGTGAGGGCTCCTCCAAAATCCCCAATTCATTGATATTGTCCATGTGGAGCACTCACAAGTTCTAAATCTGAGAAAATAAATAAATAACAAGATCTAGGTTCCACCACAACCAGTAATATCGAGGTGCTACTATTACAACTCTAGTAACCATGATACATCGCTATTATAAATTATATACTTCAAACTAATGGTAGTGGTTACATTCCAAACAGTTATTTTATAATAATCCTTCATACTGTACCTCTTTATACCATGTAGATGACCTAAACCAAGGGAAATGAAGTCTAAATTTATAGTCTATCATAGCCAATTGGAATTAGGTTAACCCCTGATGGTGAATGATGCAATTTAATCAGGATCCTTCCATTTTTTTCATCAAATGTTCAAAGTTCAAAATATGATCCTCATGCATTGGAAGCCTGTCCACTGCTTTAAATCTTATATAGTTTCATTCAATTTTATTCTCTTTTAGTCAGATTATACATGTTTTAAAACCCTCAGCTGGGTCGCCTGGCATTGTTATTTTTTAGACAGAAAAAAATCATCTTAAATTAATTTTGCAATGTTTAAAAGTCATTATTGTTTTGCCTCTAACATTTTCTTCATGTTTGAGTTTACTTTCTCATGCACTAGCATCAGCTGCATTTGTGGTGTTTTAAGTAGAAATTTGCAACGTCTAATCTTATTTCACACATTGGAATATAAAAAAAAAAAAGCTACGGACTTTTAAGGACATTTAGCTTAACAACAAATTAACCAGGGAAGTTAAATGAAGGCATTTTCTCCAGGGAAATGATCAGTAATTGGTAAGACTCCCTGAATGTGTTCCCTGAGTCTTGGTAAAACTCCCACTAATGATGCAGCTGCACCCCTCAATACATACCATTAGTGATATAGCCTACTAATGTAATGGCTCACGTTTCTTTCATGTGAGATCAAAGACAAGATTAGACAATAGTTACATAGTATGCATACTTGCCACCAAGTAGACAAATTACCTTAAATGATGGTAAATAACCTCAAAAGGTTCTTATCTGGACATCCCTCAGATGTTTCTATGTTTCTATCATTGTTAAAAAAAAATAGCAGAAGATCAACAAAATCAACAAAAACACAAAATCAAGCACACACAATTTTGCTCTGTCACTCTGTGCTTACCTCGGGATAGTTCTAAGCTTTTGCATTGTGTGCATCCTGTCTGGTTTTAATCATTTTATGGTTTTTAATCCTGGTTTAACTATGACAATGTGATGCATGATTACCTGTTTTATGACTGTTGTCATAGCACAGACAGTTGAATGTTTTGATTTGCTTCCCTGAGTATTGTTTTCTTGAACTCACAGCCTTTTATGCTTCCTGACAAGGGGGCGCTGTGGAAGTGTCAGAATTTGAACTTGAACTTAAAAAAAAATAAAAAAAAAATCAGAGTGCAAGGGCAGGTTAACTTTTTATTGCGTTAAATGTGAAGAACAAAGGTATCAAAACAATTAGAGATAAACAGAATCTGGAAACTGACAGGCATGAGATCAAGACATCTGCAAGTGGAATCAATGGCTGAATTGGAAGTCTGGAAAGCAAGGACAGAGTCAGGTATACTGGATACTAAATGCCACACTATGTGGTTTTGAAGTGTGCATGATAGCTTGCAGGACCATAAGTAGTCAAGGTAGCTGCAAAGAGGAATTATGAACTGAAGTTTGTCACAGCTGTTTCTGTAGGCAGTATTAAGCTGTGGGTGGGGAAATTCAGTGCCTGTTCTGGCATGGATATGACAGCAAACCCCTTGTGATAGAGCAATGACATATCGTGCAACTCCACTCAACCCCTTAACCCATCATGCTCTTTAAGACTTAATATTAGATCCCTTAAGGATGGTATTATTTATGAACATCTGTATAATTGTTTCATTTCTAGCAAATCTCTGTCATTTATGTCTGCCTACTGTTGATTGAAAAGTTGATAAATCAAAATCTTGTTAAACAAAATGGAATTAAAATAAAAAATATGTATTTTTGACATCTTAATAGATGCATCTTTCCCTTAACACCATTAATGTGATTTAGTTCTGCTGCCCACATTGACAGGGCATCATATTTCGAGATCATTTCCACTCACGCATCTCATTTAAGCTTCTTCTGTTCATACTGTCCTCACCCTTTGACTGCTGTTATGAACTGTGCAAGCAGTTGCCTTACATCACAGGGGGCACGCCACCAATGATGTGGAGCATGTGGAAGAAAGGAATGCAAAATAAAAAATGAGACTGGCAGCAAAGATGGAACCATGCAGCATGTCTGTTTGGGGTCTTAGCTGTAAGCCCTTTTTTCCACACAGTGCAAAATTAGCACCAATGGTTCAGAGTGCAACAGCTCACAGGGTGAGGATAAAGCCCATAACGGATTGCCTACAAATGGCTCCAGCATAACAGCAATGGAGACAGCTACTGGCAATCCAGCAGCAAGCAGCGCAGCTTGTCATACTGCTGGACAGTTCCAGAGTTGCACTGATGCTGAGGCTACAGGAACATGGAAGTCTCTGTCTGACGTAACTTCTGCTTAAGATATGCCCTGCACCATATGACCCTTGCTTAGGACCATCTCATTCAAGCTAAGCAGTGCCTTCAGTTATCAAGGGAGTTCTAAGTCCTTAAGTCCCCCCTTCCAGGCCTCAAGAATGTCATGGACTCAACCTGCCCATGTCATTGCTGATGTCATGCTGCTGACACTGCCACCAGGCTTTAAGAGTATTTGCCATGCTCTCTCCCAAGATCTACAATTTATGCACCCTGTGCTCATGCCCAGCTCTAGCCCTGGGAATATTCCCAGTCCCACAACAGCACCCATGCTAAGCTTCCACCAAGTTTTCAGGTCCTATATCACAGTGTGAGCACAGGATGAACCAAAAAGTATTTTTTTTGGTTGGGTCAGGAGTCCCTCTAGTGGCACAAAGCAGTGGCCAGGTTGAAATCTTCACTGTGTTCATGTATATGGGGACCTTAATGTTTAATTGTTTGCTTACTGTTCATTTGTCTAGATAATTTCTTATTTAAGGTTTTGTTCTGTTGTATCTGTTCTGTTAGTTTTTGTTCATGTGTTCATTATTCCTATCTGCACGTATGCCTGCATTCCCAATATGTGACATGTAGGGTTATGAAATATTTAATTATGTACTGTATCCATTTGTAGGGAGTTTATAGATTTCACAGGTGGTTTGTGCCTCTTCATAATGGTTCACAGTTTTCAACAGTCCAAATTAATTGTTTACTGTTAGCATGGACAGCTTTGAGTTGTCACTAATGTGGAGTTTGTAAAAAAAAAATAAAAAAAAATTAAATAGTGGAGCAAACCTAAAATGGCAAATTCCAATTGGCTTAATAACTTACTAAATAATATGTTCTGATATATATATTACATTGCAAATGCAGTGTTATGTAGTGTATAGCAGGTTCATATTGTAGCCATGGCTATCCAAAATATGGTTATCCATTTTGTTGTTAACAGGAAAGAATTAATTGAAGTTCTTGATTAGACTTGATGATTTGTAATAAATTGGGAGTTGTAGTAGACACTCCATTAGTATATACTGTTTGTAGACAGTTTTGATGGTTTGATGTTTCATTTGAATAGGGTGACATTGCTCATTTTTAGACCTGGAGCCTATCCCAGGAGGCTTAGGGCACAAGGCCGGGTATACCCTGAACAGGGTGCCAATCCATTGCAGGGCACACACACTTACAATATGGGAAATTTGTGGATGCCAATTAGCCTAACCTGCATATCTTTGGACTGTGGGAAGAAACTGTAGTACCCAGAAGAAAACCGAAAAAGCACGGGGAGAACATGCAAACTCCATGCACACAGAGATGGGAATCAAGCCTGGCTGGGAATCGAACCCCGACCCTAGAGGTGCAAGGCAACAGTACTAACCACTAAACCACACTATGCCTGCTTATACACGTTGCTAAGCAATAATCATTGAAACAACACTGACAGAAATGTAGCTGTATTAGCCCATTGCATTAGTGTACACAAATATAGTGAAGATACAGATAGAAAGGAATGGAACAGCACATAAAAGTCACCTCTAGTATTCATGTTTATACAAGTCTCTAATTAACACTTTACAGTATTTAACGAGAAATAAAGCTTAATAGAATTTAAACTAAAAAAAAAAAAAAACAATCAAAACAATCGAGTGTGGGATGAATTAGCCTGAAATATTTCCCCAGACAAAATTACTCTGAAAGCGTGTCTGAACCAACTGTAGAAAAAAGCATACACTATTGGATTGAATGTTGAATTAAAATACCCAATCCAAAGGAAAATATCAAACACAACTGGAGGTACTGAATATCCTGCAAATGGATCTACACAGTTACAGACATAAAATGGCACCCAGGATGTAAGAAAAACTCCCACAATTATGGCTAATGTTTTCGTTGCCTTCCTTTCTGATTTGCTCATACCGGATTTTTCATCAGCTTTCCTTGGCTGTGCATTTGTAGATTGAATTGCACGC
>JAQQZT010000012.1:37033206-37043885 GCA_030068275.1 Clarias platycephalus | reverse complement strand
TGTAATTCAAATGACTTTTTATTTGCTGTGATTTAACCCATAAAACGTTTACTTAGCTATTCTTTTACATTAATATGAAAATGTAAAGGCTGTGCAATATACAGTAGAGTGTCATATATACGTACGTATCATATACGGAAAAAAAATAGTAATAATTTTAACCAAGTATATATACATGACTGAGGAAAAATTTAAAATGATCCAATACCTTACACACATATTATCAAGTGCTTAATTATGCTTGTTTCCAGTTAAGTAAATTATATATATATATATATATAAGTAGTAAAATTTATATTAGTTAAACATGCTATCATTCCTATATTGCAGTACCAGTAAAAATTTACTTAAATTAAGGGTCAACATGTTTTAATGATCTCTGTCATGACCAAATACCCTTTTAAATCTAATTTTCAGTTCAAATATCATTATAAACTAAACAATTATATGTAAGTCACTTCAATACTTGGGAGCACACTGGGAGACAAAACACTTGTTTTGCTACCAACATCAAGTTTTAAATTGTTAGCCACCTGGTCACGCCACAAATAGGAAAGGTTGACAGTGAAATTCATCAATCAGATAGTGGTGAGAAATTCAGGAGAAATTATTTACCTCAAGCTTAAAAATAGGCAGTTACTATGACTATGGTGATAATGATATTTGAGAGGGCAGACCATGAACTTGGAAAGGTCCAAAGAGCATGGCCTGAGTGTCCCTTCTGGAGACCAACTCTCACAATCACAGAAACTTGAATTATCCAATGTGTTTTGCCTCTAGCTAATAAACCATTACATAGAGACACCTCCCAACATGGTTGTGTGCAGCTCCCAGATAGGTTCCCTGAAAAAAAAAAAAAAAAAAATTAGGATGAACTTGAGTCCAATCTTGAAGTGCAAGGGGAAAAAATGGCTTTTTCCACCCTATTAAGTTTAGAACATTTGCCACTCGTTTGGGTTTCTTGGAGCCCCCACTAACTAATGTACAGAATAGACATAGTGCACATGCCACTGGCTATTTAGATGGCACCTACAACATCAAATGACTGTTCTATGATCCTTGAGACAAGTGGGCCTAGGGTTAGAGCGAATCCAAACTGTCCTACTGGGTGGCTGGAAGTATGGAATCTGGGCTTCCACTAAACATCCCTAAACTGTTGAGAAAACCATGTGTGTGTGTGTGTGTGTGTGTGTGTGTGTGTGTGTGTGTGTGTGTGTGTGTGTGTTGTGTTGTGTATGATTATCATGCTACTCATTTCCATGGTTGTCATGGTCCATTCAGAGAGGGGGAATCCACATTGGCTTGTAGTGACACACAAGTAGTCACTATGCCCTTCTTCAGCAGTGTATTCTGTAACATTCAGTGGGTACCATTACTTAAATTCAGCCCCTCTGTTACCCAAATGTCTGCAGGTATTACTTGTGTTTTTCCCAAGAGCTTTACCATGTTTCTTATCATCTCAAGGTTAAACATGAAGGTGACTATGGATCTTTAGGCACACAAAACAAACAATGAAGGGTTGGGCCAGGGCAATGTATGGCTGAGGGTCTCATTAATATCACAGGATGGAATTCTGCCATGGTTTGCCACGGTCCCTGATGGCCAGTCCTCCAGGGAGCAAAATTGGCCATGTTTTCTTGGTTGAAGGATGGCATTATCTCCCTTTCATCAGTCAATACAGCAGTGATAAACTGTGGGCATCTTTGATCTCATTTTTGCTGAGAATTATTTGGTTTAAGGGGTGATATGATTTTTACCAAACCACTTTGCAAAGAAATATGATAGTCATTAAGTTAGATTAGTT
Organism: Clarias platycephalus; assembly: GCA_030068275.1. Taxonomy (NCBI): domain Eukaryota; kingdom Metazoa; phylum Chordata; class Actinopteri; order Siluriformes; family Clariidae; genus Clarias; species Clarias platycephalus. The sequence continues at coordinate 37,042,081 of JAQQZT010000012.1, read as the reverse complement.
TTTTTTTTTTTTTTTTTTTTTAATGATTAGATTTTTTCTTTCACGACCTGTTAGGTCACTTTAAAACAGATCAATAAACACAGAAAGCTGTTGTAAATTTACTTGAACTAATAAAAGGTCATATTAAAAGCTACAACAGGACAATATTCTATATAAAAGGGGAAATCCTTTGCATAATACATTTACATGAATGAATAAATGGAGATATACTCAAGAAGAAATGTGCTGAATTGCATATTTCACTTATGAGATATGTCACTGAGGTTATGTTGGTCAGTAGAGGAGCTGAAGGAGATAGTATACTAATTATAACTTAGCTTATATAATAGGTGCTTAGGGACTGCTTTGGTACAGTTTATGGCACCTTAAAGAAAGAATTGGGTATTTTAGAAAGTTAAATATTTGGAAAGATAAATATTGTAAAAAGCTGTGTCAAACATGCTGTATACATTATAGTTAATTTTTATAAGCCCATGTGCAATATGTAAACTTCATTTTTATAAAATGAGTTTGCAGCATTTTGTGGTACATGATAATAAGTACTTAATTAGTATAACCATTTATAGATTATACACTTTTCATTGGGGGCAGTCACAGTAGTTTCAGTTCTGCTAAATAATATTATTTAAATTTGTAACATTGTACATGAGGAATGTTAAAACATTATTAAAAATAACAAAAAGTATCATATGAATATTTATCATCAGGACATCATTTTTTTTTTTTTTTTTTTTTTTTACTCAATGTGAAAAAGGTTAATTCTTGATAAACCTGACTGAAATGCTTTCCCACACCAAAGTCCTGAACACTATAAGAGAACAAAATAAAAATCTAGGTTTCTGTAGTTACAGTTCTTGTTTACATAATCAGCAACTTATTTTGTCCTTATTGATAAATAAAGATAAATCTAATGCACATTGGGAATGTATGAATTTTCCACATGCCTAAAATTATTGTACAATGTAAAAAAATGCATTAAAAAACTCATGAATTACACATTCACAATGTGAGCAAATGCAATAGTATAATTTTAATTCATTTTACTTATTTTAAATACTTAATTAAAAACTCTTCCCAACAGTGTTTGACTGATGGTGCTTAGTTAGTAACCTAGTAACCCAGTGTAAGTATCTATCCAAAGACGGAAACTTGAGCACTTTTGTAAGTTGCTCTGGATAAGAGCCTCTGCCAAATGCCTAAATGTAAATGTAATTCAGTTTTTAACATGTACAGTAATGTATCTTCAAACAAACTGGAACATTTTATATGCTAACAAATATAATAATATGAATATTTAAAAGCAGAGTATTTTACTATGAATATTGTTGGTCAGTATGAAAAAAGATTCATTCTTGAAGAACCTGGCTGAAATATTTTGCCAGATAAAATAATTCTCAGTGCTTTTCTAAACCACTTGTAGAAAAAAGCGTAAACAATAGGATTGCAGGTAGAATTCAGATATCCAATCCAGACCATCATATCAAACAACACAGAAGGAATCAAATAACCAATAAAAGGATCAATAATATTACAGAAAAAAAATGGAGTCCAAAGTGAGAGAAACACTCCCATAATCACTGCCAGAGTTTTTGTCGCTTTTTTCTCCTCTTTGCTAATCATCAGTTGTGCTTTATTTTTCGAGTCCTGAATCGATTTGGCTTGTTTTTGAGCAACACGGAATATTTTTGTATAAATGCTGAGCATGATGATACCTGGGAAATAAAAGGAGAGCAAAGAGGAAGCTGTGCTGGAAGCAGCACTTTGGAACAAAACACAACTACCTTCACAGAAAATGTTTTGGTTGTAAAAATCTTCAATGCCCAGGGTGTTAAGACCAAGAAATATTATTCCAAATCCAGTGGTCAATGAAACACTCCAGCAAATAGAAATCATAACCAACGTGACAAAAGGTGTAATTATGTTCTGATATAACAAGGGCTGACACACAGCGTAATATCGATCTACAGCTATAAAACACAGGTTTATAATAGATGCAGTACACAATGTGATATCAACACTGCTGTGAATTTTACAGAATAATGTCCCCAAATACCAGCAAGTTTCTACTGATCGGATCATGCTCAGAGGCATAACAAATCCTCCTAACAGCAGATCAGTTACAGCCAGAGACAGCACGAGATAATTTGTCGGAATGTGGAGCTGTTTAAAATGAACGATGCTCAGGATGACAAAAAGGTTTCCAAATACTGTCAAAGTCACCGCCAAGCCAAAAAACACATAGAGTGGCACTTTAATAAGTAATGGGTAATTGAATTTTGCACAGGAAATGTTTAAAAAATCGTAGCAAAGAGGAATGTAGGAATAGGAAGAGGAATCTAACGTCAGAGTCTGGCTTGAGTTCATTTCAAAATCCATCTGATGAGATGTTTTGTTTCCTCTGATTAAGAAAACAAATAGATATTAAATGCAATATTTGAAGTGTTAAAACACTTTTCCTGTAACATTAAGAACACAGTCATCCATAGCTCACCATAAATCCTCTTTCAAGTTGACTGACCAGTCATTATGTCCTGTTGTAACCCCAACACCCCAACACTCAAGCTCTGCTTTTATGTGCCACATTAAACTCATGCTTAAGTCCCAGTGGTCAGACCGGACCAGACCAGGCCAGTATTCCCAGTCTTAGTAGCTGTAATGGCTAATAATGTCCTCATTATTTTCTCTCCATGGATTAGGTGTAAAGGGAGAAAATCAGGCAATCATTAAGAGCTGTTGGTGCTTCATGAGGTACATATGTTGTTTGGTACCAAATGGTTTTATCTCCGCTGCTCTATTACTTCCAGAATTGCTAAGAACATTTCTAGCAGGCTACAAGAAAAATTTGAATTTTACATAAAATATATAAACATATATTGGAGGAAAGGATATCAACATGATGACCATTATGTTCAACCATACGGTATTAGCATCTTGTTTTGTTTAACATCCACTGTGATAAATTAACAGTTTTGTCTGAATTACAAAACTTTTACAAATGCTTGTGTAAAAGTACAAGTACTTTATCAGAAAATGACTTTGGTAGACGTAAGATAGGAGGCACCTACAGTACAGTACTAGAATATTACTTGACTAACAATATTAAATTAAGTGCTATGTACTGCAGTTAAGTATAAAACGTCATTTTCGGATATTAAATGTACTGGAAGTAAAAGTACTTTGCATTTCTATTTGTACTTTGCTACATTACATTGCCACTGTGGCACAATGCAGATACATGGAACTGTGTAGAAGTATAAATCAGCTTTTACTGTCTACCTTAAACCCATTATTTCTTATTGATGACCTGTCAGTAAGAAATTAGAAATTATATAAATAAAGCAGAAAATTCCTTGTGTCATTCTGATATACAGTAGATACATTTACACCCATTATTTGTTTAACCTTTTCAGCTGTGGAAGGTCGGCTTACAGCCAGAGGATCTTAAAGCCTTGGTAATGCCTCGGCCTTTGATAAGCGGAATTATGTTTGTCATACAGGTTGAATTCAGTTGTTTTTAAGACTTTTATGACTTCTAAAAATGTTCACAGAGGCTTTAACTTTAACTGTGATTTTTTTATATTTTAATACATTTAAGTATTTTTTATCCCTTTATTGTTATATTCTATAATTTGTTTGGCATTATTCAAGAAGTTGCTCTCAATGAATGTCCTCCTTCTGGAGGACTTTTTGGACTCTCATTTTTGTCCTGCTGGGGTTGTTACATAAACAACCAATTTTGAAATTGTATCTTTAGTCACTTTGCAGCCTGTTACAGTTAGACCATTTGTTGTGATGCAGAACTCCAAATACACAGTGATGTGTGTCTCATTAACGTCAGTGTTTTTTTCACACCTCTGTGCAGGGGAACTTGTTATGATTGCGTTAGACATCCTTGTGTCTCTCCGCATTAATCTTTGCATTGGAAACTGTCTCGCAGGTGATAAAACATAAATAAAACATTTCTAATTTGAAATTTTTCCTCAAGTTTTATTTTTTTGTGTGTGTGAATGAATTGAAAATGCTAGTTAAAACGCTGTTTCTTCAATTTCATTTTTGAGTTGAGAAGAATCCCCAAAGCACATTTAATTTATCTTTATTTTATCTTAAAAAGGAAAGACATATGTTTAAAAAAGGACAATACATGATATCATATAAAAGAGGCCTAAACTGTTATCAGTCAATAGTTAATAGTTTAGCATCTGCCCCTGTCTTTTATACCAAGACAAACAGATTGTGTGTGTGTGTGTGTGTGTGTGTGTGTGTGTGTGTGTGTGTGTGTGTGAGTACACTGTTACTGAAAGCTTATAATCAGGCTGGTTAATTTACACACAGACCATCACTCAGGTTATTAAATCTATAACACACACATCCATCACAGCTGTAATATACCAGTCCAAATACAGACACACGGACAGATTGAATGTTTTTTTGATTAAGGACTCATGTTGGTTCTAAATAAACAAGAATGTTATAATAGGAAAATAATCAATAAAATATGACCCCATTCATGATTATTGCTGGATACATTATAGCCATCTGATTGGCTGAGAGCATTATATCTAATAATATAAGGCATAGAGTCAATATTAGGTATTAACAATAAAGAGTGTATATTAAATAACTATTTGATTGTGAAGTTCAGGATAATGTGAGAAGACAGTTTAGTGAGCTGGGAATGTATTTTGCATTGTGTTATCAAAATATTGTGTGTGTGTGTGTGTGTGTGTGTGTGTGTGTGTGTGTATATATATATATATATTATTCTCTTTAGATTGATGTGTTCAATTAATTTTGCTTAATCTGTTTTGTTATCTTTGCTTCTGTCAGTTTCATAAATTACTACTCATTTATGTATTCTGTTCTCTTCAATTTGATCACTTATCTATATTTCAAATTTTAAATTTTTCTTTTCATTTTTGTGAAGCTGCTTTGAGACAATGGCCATTGTTAAAAGCACAATATAAATAAAATTTAATTTAATTGAATGTTTGATCAGCTGTCATTGATCTTTATTTTTAATCGATTTGATTAGTGCCTCTTCAAGTTCTCTTTAAATTCATCAGGCTTGTTTCATTTTAATCAGTTCTCATTGATCTGATTGCTGTGGTCTCTTTGACATTGTCAGTTCTATTTGAATTGGGATCTAATTTTGGTCAGTTACCTTTGATCTATTCTTTAGTCAATTCCATTTTGTTTTGATCTTGTTCATTTATTTTCTCTGTTCTGTTCTCTTTGATACGTTCTCTTCGATCCGGTCAGTTCTCTTGTCTCTTTTTGAATTTGTCAGTTATTTTCTCTTTGATTTGCTGAATCTTTGCTCTTTTTTAATCTGCTGTGTTCTCTTTGAATTTGTCTCATGGCCAGTTTCTTTTGATCAGTTTTCTTTGATTTGGCCAGTTTCCTTTGATCAGTTTTCTTTGTAATCTATTTGTTCTGTCAGCTATCATCTGGTCACTTTCATCTTTGATCTAATCACTTCATCCTGTTCTGTTTACTGTATGTTTTTTAACTGATTCCTTTGTTCTGACTGGTCAGTTATTTTTTCTTTGATTTTGTCATTTTTTTTTTTAGATTTGTTCTTAACAGGCTCTTTTAAATGGTTTTGAAATATCTGTCTAATCATCCACCAAAACTTAGTGACCCGTTCTGTTGAGAGGCCTGTGGGAGGTGAGTGCATGGATGAAAATTTAGAAATTAGGTTTTGTGCGCACTCTAGTGGCTGTCTCCTAGAAGTGAAAGCGAAAATGATTTAGTAGACTGGGAACATAGTTAAAACTTAATAACATGTATTCAAATTTGAAAAAAAAAAAATACTGTATTAAGAAGAAGAAGAAGAAGATTATCAATTTAATAACTCTTGAACTTTTTACAAAGAGAAATAACTATCTTATATAAACACAGAAAATGTTAAATAATAATAATAATAATAATAATAATAATAATTATTATCTATTAATATATATTAATAATAAATCATTTAGAGTTCTTAATAGATTGTTTTTTATTATTAGCACACATCCTCTATGCTGAGGCCTTCACAGCTGGAGGTGAGAAAACACACACAATATTAATTAATGGAAGAAATTTGGGAAAATTGAAGATACATTAATTTTTTATTAACTTTAAATAATACTAATAGTAATTTACATTTACATTTAGTCATTTGGCAGGTGCACTTATCTAGAGCGACTTACAAGATTCCATTTTTGGATAGATACTTACACTGGGTTACTTGGCTACTAACTAAGTGCTATCAGTCAAACACAGTAGGGAAGAGGATTTTTTTATTCGGTATTTTGTTAATGGGGGTTAGTCCAAGTACTGAAGATACAAATACGTCTTGAGTCGTCGTTTAAAGATAGTCAAAGACTAGAAGCTGTATGGACATCTAGAGGAAGTTCATTCCACCACCTGGGTGCCAGAACAGAAAAGAGTCTAGATGAATGTCCTCCTTGATCCCTAAGATGTGATGGGGTAATTAACATATGACCTTCTACTGATTACATGTACATATAAACTAATGCTACACTATACACTACCTGTTAAATATTTCTAAAGTGCTATGAAAAAAAATTTTCCCCAGTATTTGTCCAAAATTATTCCAAGAGCTCAATGACGACTCATCCAGGAGTTCATAAAACCAAAAAGACAAAAGTTTAACTCTTTGGAAGGTGTGTGTCCCGTGCCATCTGGCATAAAACTAACACAAAAAATTGGTGAGAAGAACATCATACCAACAGTCAGACATGGTGGTGTTAGTGTGCACCTGGACAACTTGTCATAATTGATGGAACCATGAATTCTATACTTTACCAGAATATCCTGAATGTCCTGCCATAAGTTTGAGACCTCAAACTCAATCTCGCACCTGCAAGTCCACCTTTAAATGGCTCCAAAAAATAAATAATTAAATAAATAAATTAAGGCTTTGGAGTGGCCTAGTCAAAGACTGGACTTAAATCCTGTGGAATGACCTTAAACAGGCCATGCTTGAAAACCCTCCAGTGTGGCTGATTCAAAACAGTTCTGCAAAGAAGAGTTGGCCAAAATGCCTTCACAGTGTTGTGAAAGACTCCATGCTATTATTGCAAATTGCTTGCTTGCAGTTGCTGCTACCAAGGGTGGCACAACCAGTTATTTAGGTTTAGGGGGCAATTACTTTTTCACATAGGGCCGGGAAGGTTTGAACAGCTTTTTTCCTCAAATAAATTAAATCACCATTTAAAAACAGAATTTTGTATTTTACTCAGGTTATCTTTGTGTAATATAAAAAATTTGTTTGATCATCTAAATTATTTAAGTGTGACAAATATGCATGAAAAACATATCAGGAAGGGAGAAATACTTTTACAGCACTGTATAATCATAGAAATGTGGTCCTCGCCATGTTGTTCTTTGAGGTGCACCCATTAGGCAACCGTAGTGACTGGGACTTGGAGGCCATGATATTAAAAAAACAAGGGGCATTCAAGTCAAACTGGGACTCGTGATGAAATTTCTGGTGAATGAAGGCTTAAAAGCAATTGACATTTACAAAAGACTTTAAGCACAGTACAGTGATGAGACTCTTAGCTGCACTAAAATATTTGAATGGTGCAAGCATTTTAAAGAATGGCAAATGTTCATGAATGATGATCCTGGCTGAGGTGGCTCTGAGCTCAGTGCAGTTGTTGCTGTGAACATTTAGCGAGTGTAACTCCTGATCCTCGACAGTTGAAGGATAACTTGCAGAAGACACATATCTGTCCACCATATCTGTCCAACACCATTAAAGAAGTTCCTGGGAGGCATTTTAGACTTAAAATGAAGCAGTCAGTCTGATCACAACTCCGGCGTACTGAGAAAAACTCTCTACTTGACGGTATTCAAGCACTAGTGAAACACTGGGATAAGTGCATTATAGTAGCAGGGGAGTATATAGAGGAATAAAGGGGGGTTTTACAGTACTCTCAGAACTGTGTTGTGTTATTCTGAACAATCAAAAGTTCCATTTGACTTTTCAACTCTGCTCGAATTCTTGGCTGACATGACAGAAATCCACACATTATATTAATCCACACATGTGAATTGTTTAAACAAAAAAAAGCATTTTAAACTATTAAACTTTCATATTAAATGTAAGTGTTAAGTAAGTAATGGATCATATATTTCAGGCAAACAAAAACATATCATGCAAATGTAAAATATGATGCAAAATTGTCACGTTCTGTTTGGTGTAGGACTGTGGGCATGGTGTGGAGGCATAGACGCAGAGGGGGATGATATGTAAAACAGTCTTTTAATAATACACAAAAGCAAACAAACAAAACGTGAACAGAGGAAGTTGGCTTGACTGGGAGCATACTATAAAAGAGAACTCATAACTTACGCAGACTGGGGAGTACACACACTGATATACAATACAGACATGGGATACAAACTGGACGAGACAAGACACACTAAACAGATTAGAGGACTAAACACAAGGGACTATGCATGCAAGGGATAGACACACACCAGACAGGCTTGGCTAGGTCGACTAGCTGTTACGCCCATTGGCTGCTAAGCTAACTAGTAGATAAACAGACCAATTGCTAAACAGGCTAGTAGCCTGAGAACCAAGGGATGAACAGACAAGGTACACAGCAGACTAGGGATAAAACAGACTAAGAACTCTGAAGGTTAGTTGCTAAACGGGTTAGTACCTAAACAGACTACAAGCTAATCAGACGATGAGACTAGACAGACTAATATCTAAACATGTTAGTCGCACCCTCATTAGTATTTATACAGACTAATAACTAAACATGCAATAGGGGTTACTTACACAGAAGGGTAAACACAAAAGGCTAATTCTCCTAGAGGCTAATCCTGCTAGGAGACACAGAGACAAAGA
>JAQQZT010000012.1:37010843-37030165 GCA_030068275.1 Clarias platycephalus | reverse complement strand
ATTCCGTCTTGCTGCGGCTAACCTTCATTCCTCTGCTTTCCAGAGCGTACCTCCACCTCTCCAAATTTTCTTCCACCACTTCCCTGCTCTCGCTACAAAGCACAATGTCATCTGCAAACAAGAAAGTAATAACAAATGTGTCTTCTAATGTACTACACTGAGATAAACAGAACAAACCAGTCGACCTTTATTACTCTCCATCTGCAGCTCCATCGCTCACCACTAGAAAAAGACAATTGCAGAAGATTGAACTTGAACTTAAAATGTTTTGGAGGTGATCGGAGTAAAATTGTAAAAGAAAACTAATGAAATGTAAACGAGAACATTTTGATTAAGAATGCTATTATTAGGAGATTAAATATACATTAATGTCGATATGGTAAATTGTGGAATGGACTGGTAAATGGCCTTTCATTGTTTAACACGTCTAAAATTTCTCTTTAATAATAATAATAATAATAATAATAATTTTATAATCTTATAATTTTATAATTTATTATTGTTTTATAATAATAATTTTAGAGCTCTTTATACATTAAAAAAGTGATTAGCTAATTGACTGGAAATAACTTGTTCAGCATAAAATCATGACCAGAGATTAGACAAAAAAGAAGTGAAAATAAAAACCTGGCAAAAAACAAAGCAAACTTTTGCCCTGTCCTGATTGATTATTTGCCACTGCAGGGCAAATAATCAATTCCTTTTGGACCTCTGAGATCCAATTACTCCATTCACCCGCTTCAGCTTTAATTAATTTCATCTTCCCTTTTTTTTTTAACTGTGAAGTTTTTTTTTTTTTTTAAGTGAGTGTGGGAGTTTAAAGGTGATTGGAGGGCTTTGTTTTGTTTTTGTCTTTTTTTCCTACAGTTGGTATACCCAATAGGAAAGGTTAGAATTGATGACGTGATGAAGGAGTCACTAACTGGAAGTAAAATCTGTAAATTGTGCCAAATAGTCTCCCAATCTAGCTACACACCAAAAGCTCCAAGCTCTCTGAACCAGACTGAAAGTGATCCCAGGGACGACTGTATCCTCTAAGTGCAGAGTTCACCCTAAGATTCATCAAGAAAAAGGATTTCCCTGGAAAAGAAAAAGAGTGACAGAGATCCTGAAAGAAAGGTAATCCTTCAGAATTAAAAAGATCATTCAGAATGTGAACATTTTTATCTGACCAAAAAGATGAAAGAAAAGGTTTAGAGTCTGTCAAGAGGTAATTATTCTAGTTACAACCAAGCCAAATTATGTGACTGTTTCCAAACTTTAAGTAAATACATTATGATGGGTCCTAAATGAAGCACAGAGCTTCAGGTTGTAATGCCGACAAATGGTACTGTAGCTCCTCTAGTCTATGGGGATAAACCAGGACCGCCGGGAAAAGATTCAAACCATGTCTCCAACACATATTAGGAATTCCACCCACCACATTTCACTTGAGAGAGAGAGAGCTAAGGGCTCCAGTGTTGAAGCAAATAAAATTAGTGACAGTGGGCAGGCAGCCTTGCCTTATACGCCTCTCTTGGGTAAACTGTAAAGAAACCGTGTGGCCTGTCGAGAGACACACACATACAGTGGGATTAGATAAAGAGTATGAAACATATAAATGAAGGAGGGCCCCGAACCAAATCTTCTAAGTGCAGCCCTCAGGTCCACTAAGGTCTATTAAAAATCTTCATAGCATCCAAGCTAAAGACTTTACATGAGTGTACAGTGAGTTATGCGCAAACTTACTTATGTATATATAATTTACATACAAATCGATTTATTTTAGGAGATAATTCCCCAAAATATCGATTTAAGCTAAAAGCTAATCATTAGGTAAAAGAATCTTACTTTCCCAAACTGCTCATTTTATGCATTTACATTTTGGGTTCTGGAGTAAATAAGTAAACTTATAATAACAATAATAATAATAATAATCATAATAATAATAATAATAATAAATGTGAATAACCTTTAATACACTGGTTTACAATTATTATGATAATTATTTATTTTTATTACCCCCCCCCCCCCCCCCGATTTTCTCCCTATGTTTAGTCATGTCCAATTCCTCCCCGTCACTAGAGGGCTCCCACATTAAGCTGCTACACTTCAGTCGGGAGGACCGAAGACCATCACGTGTTTTCTCCGAACCTCGTGAGGTCATTTATCTTTTTTTTTTTCTTCAAACTGCTCGCTCACTATATAATACTATATGCCGTTATAATACTTATAATACTATAAGGCGCTATCCGCTCCTTCCGCTTGCATGAGCTCACTGATGCCCCTGATTGGCTGTAGAGCCGTGATTAATGTGGGAGCACTAAGTACGTTTCATCCTGCCCCTCTGAGAGAGCTCGGCCAATCAGCTCTCTCTAGACCTCCGGCTGCGAGAGGTTACAGCATCACCCTGGGATTGAAATCACAATCTCCGGATGATAGGGCGAGCACTTTACCACTTTACCACCACCGCAATAACTATTATTATCATTGACATAGTGTATAGTTGCATAAAATTGCTACTACAACTGATTGTGTAACTATAACATAACTCTTTTTAAAGCATAAATGTGAACAATTTGTTCTGATGAGAGTGGATGCACTGTGATTACACCACCATATAGATTCTGTTCTCTTCAATTTGATCTCTTATATATTTGATTTATTGAAATCAATTCATTTTCATTGAATTGGTCAGTTGACTTTGATTTCTTGCATTCGGTTTGCTTCTGATTTCATCAGGTCTAGTTTATTTTGATGTGTTTATTTTATTTTTATTTCTCCTTGATTTGATCAGTTTTATTTGATCTTGGATCTAATTTTGATTATTTATGTTTGTTCTATTCTCGTTTATCTTTTTTGCTTTCTATTTGTTTTCATTTGGTCTCTTCTCTTTGATCTATTGTTTTGTCAGTTCCCTTTGGTGTTGGCCTCTTTTATTTGATCTGCTCTGTCTCTTTGATCTGGTTATTTTGATCTGGTCAGTCATTTTCTCTTTGATTTTGTCAGTGTCCTTTTATTTTTGTTCTATTTCTGTTTTAGCTCTCTTTGAACAGGATTGTTGCTTTCAAATTAATCTTTTGATTTGACCAGTTTCCGTTGATCGATTCTCTTTGATTTGACTTTTCTATTTTTACTTGCTTTCTTTAGTTTCAATTAGTTGATTTGTTTTATTTTGGTGTATTTCAGTTGTTCTGTCAGCTTTCATTTGGTCATTTTCATCTTTCTTCTAATCACTTCATACGGTTGTTATGATTATTTTACATCTATTCTTTTATTATTATTGTTATTAATTTACTGATTTATTTGTTCCTGTTTGTTCAATTATTTTCTCTTTGATTTGTCTGGTCTTATTTTTTTTTCCTTAGGTTCTTTCAAATGGTTTTGACATTATTATAATTTATTATTATTATTATTATTATTATTATTATTTTATTTTTATTTTTTTTACAGTAGATGCTGTGGGAGATGAGCGCATGGAGGAACAACAAGAAATTTAGTTTTTCGCGCACTCTTGTAGCTGCCTCCTAGAAGTGAAGGTTTATTAGACTGGAGTTAAAAGTTAATAAATTTTACTTTTAAATGTATCACATATTAAAACTTTATTTTTCTCTCATGTTTCACTTGATGAAACTAAAACAAAAATTTTCTCTGATATTATCTTCATCAAGAAGAAGAAGCAGAAGAGGAAGATGATTATCATTTTGGTAACTAAATGATAAAAATCCTTTTTTTGTAAAATCCTTTTCCAAGAGGAAACACATAATTGTCTTTTTTGCACCAAATCCAAATTTAATTAATGTAGATATAAGCTAAAAGCTAATTATAAAAAAAAAAAAAAAAAAAGTCAAACTTGCTTTTCCAAATTGCTCATTTTACAAATTTAGATTTTAAGTAATAATAATAATAATAATAATAATAAGAGTTCTAAATTGATTCACATTTAACACATTGTTTTATTATTATTATTGATATAGTGTATATTTGCATTAAACTGCTATTACTGTGTTGAGATGAATATAATATGATTATAACCAGGACAAAACTCTTAATAGTATTGTATAAATGTGAACATGTTGTTCTGCTTTTCTAGATGAGAGTGAACGCTAACAGCAGGCTACAGTAGATGACGGGGAAGATCTCCAGGTTGCGAATTTTTTACATTTATTTCACTCTTTCATTCATTTCCGTATCCGTATAGTGTAATTATATGACAGCTATATCGTGTTACTCGGCTGAGTTTGAGGAGAAATGTTAATAGACTGTTCATTGAACTGCTTCCTGATGTTCTCCAGTTCATCTTCATCAATGTATTCGTAATCATGAGTATCGTCATCGTCCGTCTGGTTTACACACACGTCCTCCATACTGCGGCCTCTGTTCACAGCTGGACGTGAGAAAACACAGGCATACACACATCATTAATGAATTATTATAATAATAGTTAACAAATGAGCTTCCACATATTGATGTACATATTACTCCAGGTCACTAAAGCTACACTACCCCTGATCAATATCGTTGCACACTGTCGGGTGCTCCCATGAGGCAAACCTAGTGGCCGGGATTTGCATGCATCCATTAACATGTGAGAGAGCATGCGTTCGAGTCAAACCAGGACTTGTGATGAAATTTCTGGTGAATGAAGGCTTGCAGATTTAAGACTTCAAGCTTAACGGTGATGAGACTTTTAGCTGCAGTGAAACATTTAAGTGTTTTAAAGAGGGCCGTATGAACTGTGTTCTGTTATTCTGTACCATTATCAAAAGTCCCGCTTTGACTTGAACACTCCTCATACATGGAAACTGCAGGTCCAACGAGCAATGCTAAGTAAAATGACCTTCTTGGTATAATGACTGATGTTTGTACCTTTCTGTACAGTAGTTCTGGGTAACGTAGCAGGAGTTGCAGCATTTTTCTCAGTTTCTGTTGTAGTGCAGTCTGTGGAACTTTCTCGGGTGACCACCGCAGGCTGACGGGACAGAAAACATGCAGGAGCTCAGTTTAATCCATATAGATATTATAAATAAATTGCAGATTTTTTATTAAACGTAATTGCTAAATCACACATCATAGCTGAAGAAGATTTTGCCCTTTAAGAGGTGTTAATTCAAATTACCAGAGTTTTATTTATTTGTGTAGAATAAACAATAGTTATTTATCTGACTCCGCAAGAAGGAAAAGTAACTAATGTACAAATAAATACAAAAACAAATAAATATTAAAACCTGTCAGTAAAGTTATGATGAATAAAATGTAAAATGTGCACTTTTTTTGTTGTGTGTAATGTTTTTTGGTTGAGCCTTTAAAATCAAAGAAGAAAAGAAAAAATAAAATAAATTAATACATTTAAAAAAAATAAAAATAAAATCAAAGAATAAAATAATAAAGGGAAAATTTATTTAAATAAAATTGTGATAGTTTGTAATATAATATAAGATTAGCCATGTGCTAGGTTAACTAATTAAGAAGTAATAATAAATGTGACTTCTAAGGTACTACACTGGGATAAACAGAACAAACCAGTGGACCTTTATTACTCTGTAGTGCAGCTCCATCGCTCACCACTAGATGGCAGAAAAAGACAATTTCAAAAGATTTCCTGAGCCTTTAATTAAAAAAAAAAAAAAACATTTAGGAGGGAATCGGTGTAAAATTGAGTAATAAAAATAATCCATTGTAAATGAGTATATGTCTTATTAAGAATGCTATTATTAAGAGGTTAAATATACATTAATGTCGATGTGGTAAATTCCCTCATTGTGGAATGGACTGGTAAATGGCCTTTCATTGTTTAATACACGTTCAAAATGTCTTTGGTGTGTATTTGATTACTGATTAGTTGATTATAACCAAGTTTAACAAAGTAGCGCGTGACTCAGGCGAGCTTGGCGCTGACGTCACTGCAGGGCAAATAATTAATTCCTTTTGGACCTGAGATCCAATTACTCCATTCACCCGCTTCAGCTTTAATTAATTTCATCTTCCCTTTTTTTGAAATGTTTTTTTTTAAACGAGTGTGCGAGTTTAAAGGTGATTGGAGGGTTTTGTTTTGTTTTTGTCTTTTTTTCCTACAGTTGGTATATCCAATAGGAAAGGTTAGAATTGATGACGTGATGAAGGAGTCACTAACTGGCCGTAACTCGGATACTCGCTACACTGGAAATTTGAAAGTAACTGCAGAAAAGCGGCTCGGCTCTTTAGTTTGATTGCTGGCGTGTGTTCTGCCGACCATGCCACCACTTAGCAGTTCTGCACATCCAGTGACCGACAAGCCTGGAAACCTGATGGCCTGATGGCTTTGTACTGAGAGCATTATGCTAAGCTTAAATTCCATGGATTGATTGAACAAATCAATTGTGAGACCTGATTGAGTTGTTTCTTTCTTTTATAACCAATAAATATGAACAGCAATGCAACTGAAATAACACTGAAATAGCTCTAATGATATTTTAATAGACACCATCATCAGACAGAGCTTAAAAGCCCGTTCGAGTTTATTAGTTGTACGTTTGAAAATAGTAATAGTATGACTTTACCTTTTCTTACGGATTATGCAAGCAAATTGAATCATTTAACTTTTTAAAGATATCTTGGACAATTCATCACTAGAAATGCTCCAAAATGTACTAAATTAACTATCAACGCTGTTTTTTTTTTGTTTTTTTAAATGAATGTGTTCTTCGCCATGTTCCTTTCCATATCACAGACTGTAGGGTGCAGAGTCATGTGACTAATTATGTTTTTAATGAGTTTATGAACACAATGAGGAAATTATTAACAGAATTTTTTAAAAGAAATAATCGGAATAAATAGAAAATATTATGATTGATTAGAGTTTCTGACTGTCAGTTTTGTTTACTTTTCGATTAATTGCCCATTTTGTTGCTTGATGGCTCGTAGGTCTTTTGAAAGTCTAACGGATTAAATATCTGGGAATCATTCACACATTATTAGGAAAATTAACCAAATAAGTGAAAATCAAACATATACAGTAGTAGCCTGATAAAGTACCATATGTACCACAAGTAGCCATTATATGGCACTTACTCATTCACTCATCGGCTATACCACGTCATCCTGTATTCAGGGTCGCTACCTGAAATTTGTGAAACGCCAATTATCCTAATCTGCATGTCTATGGCCTGTGAGAGGAAACCGGAGTACCCGGAGGAAACCCACCAAGCACAGGGAGAGACATGCAAATTCCATGCACACAAAGATGGGAATCGTACCTGGACCCTGAAGGTGCACAATGACAATGCGAACCATGAAATCACAGTGCCTCCCCATTATATTTCATATGGTGAAAAATATTATTGATTATTATGACAGTGGCGTTCATAAGCGTTTTTTGCAGATACAGTAGTTTAATCTTAATCAGTGTTGATTACCTTTGGGGAGCAGGGTGTGGATTTCTCTGGTTTTGCTTGATGTGGCTTGACTGGTCGCTCTGGAGGTCGTTTGGGTGTTTTCGGTGGGCGTGGTGGGGGTGTTACCGTGGCTACAGCATACCTCCTCATGGTGTAGTAACATTTCTCAGAAATCTCTTCGACGAATGAGTTGACACTACACGAAGGTTCCCCGTCGTCCCATTTTTTATCCATGTGAAGCGTCATGTGAGTGCGATTAACTGCAATCTCCCACCAACTTGAAAGGTCAGTGGTCGAGATGAGCAAATAAGGGTCAACAATTTCTTCCTCGATGCGTAAGCCTGGAACTCCAGCCAAAATGTCCTCCTTTAATGAAAGATCGCGGACAGAAACCTTGACATTAAACGGCAATGGGAACCAACGGCAAATCTCTGAAATGAAATATTGTCGTTTATCATGGATGACTTCCATAAATCCACCATCTAAAAACATCGGGAGATGCACGGCCTCGTGGGATTTCCCTTTAATTTTCAAGCACAACAGGGAATCGATCTTATCTTCAATTTCAACATGCTTGGGTTCTTTCCTCTTCACTTGAAACTCATCCCCCACAAGAACAGATGCCAAACCATCATAAACAGAATCGAAAGCCCTAGTCGCCACAACGTGCAGTTTTTCCGTGTCACTTTGTGCTCGTTTTAAGTCGTATGCTGTTGGAAATTCACGTGGCCGGCGCTTGAATCGGCCATTATAGCTTGTCGGAATCAGGAAATGTCTCGGTGATTCTTGTCGGATTTCCGTGGCAAGGATTCGCTTGGCTTTGTAAGCCCGATGAACGATTATTTGTGTGCAGTCTAAAAGGAATGCCAATTCTTCTGGCATGTTGCCTTCAACTGTAGGCCTTTCAATCACTTCAGCCAGAAAGGGGAAGATCTCGCAGGGTTTTTGGAAAATGTCTAGAGGGGAAAGTGGCTGGATGAAAGAGCTTGGGTCAGTCTGATCTGTCACGTCCATGACTTCCACATCCAGGTTGGACGGAATGACAACTATATTCTTCCCGACTGTGGGGGAAAAGACAACAAAAGACATTAGACAGATGTCACTTTCTTTTAAAAGTTTTTTTTTCCTATAGGAACAAATCTGTGAAAGGTTTCCATCAGTATAGAGACCTGCTACCTACTGAATAACACTGGTCTTAATTGATCTCAATGCAGCTTATGATCACCCCAGATCACAGTGTTCTGTTAGGTGGACTGAGTGTGTCTTGTGTGTACCAGTCTGTACATTTTAATAGTGGTCTAAGAATAAAGTTTGGTGTTAAGGACAGAAGAAGGTTAGGGTGTTCCACAAGGCTCCCTTCTAGGACCGTTACTGTTTCCTTGTATATGCTGCCACTGGACACGGTTTTACATAATTAGCTTATAGTTATGTTTAAGGAACATATTAAGAACATCAAAGCCTGCATGCTGAGTTGGCTTTTAATTAGGCCACTAGTGCTGACTAGGGGTTTGACTGCAGGTTCTAAACCATGGTCAGGGAGTGCTCTTGACCTGCATATGTTAGTGTTTTCTCTGCTCTCATCAGGCCTGATTTGACTAATAATCAGCTAATAATAGTGATTTCTGAGTTAAAGTGGGTGTGTTAGAGATTTAAACATTAAAGACTGATTTATGCTTCTACTTACATAAGTCTATGCCAAGCCTACAACCTTGTGAGGAGTTATATTTGTGCGCTGGTGTGACACCGGAGTACTCCAGCAACTAGTCAGTTCACAGTGGGGTTTCTATACCACTGTGCTACAACTCTTTGACACTCTCTGGTGAGGTAATACTGAGTGGAGCTTGTTGGAGTTAAAGCTACTAGATGTTGAGGAATAGTCGCTTTAATGGGAATTACTGCTACACAGAAGCGGGAAAACTCATCTGTACTACTGTACATTGAAGTCAATTCAGAAATGTATGCATAGAAGAAGAAGAAGCCGTAAATACGATGCTATCAGGTGGACTAGTCCTGAGACCTACAGGCTTAAAGGTAAGTTACATCCTTACATGTCGGTGGGTCCAAGCCTTTCATATACAATGACATACAGTAGGATTTAAATAGGAAACTTGTCACTTACCTGACATAACGGCTTGTATCTCGTACACAGGAGTCAACGTCAACTCTCCACACACCTTTTCCAACAAATTGGAAAACAGCAAATCCTTCACAGCCAGGTCTTTTACTACAGTCACAATTCGCTTCCTCCCATTAGAGATTTTCCACTTGGCGAGCTCTTGGAGTGTGTAAAACTGATCATCCTCACACTCCATGAAATTCCCTTGCTGTGAAAGGCCGAGCGTGAAGTGGAATTTCGGCTCTCGATGAAGAACCTCGCATACAATGTTGCCTTCAACGCCATCCAGGTCATGACAGACAGAGGTAATTCGGAAGATCTCTTGCTTTTTCAGCGAGCCCTGTGGGAGAGCAATTTTATCTGAAGACTGGAACACCGGCTGGCCGAGTACGTGAGATCCAATCTTCATCGAACGCACAATTTCTTGGATGCTCAGATAAGGCTCAGTGTCTGCTACAATCCTAAACAGACCTACAGAAATACAGTATTTAGAGCGGGTTAACAAAGAAAACATGAACATTCTTAACCATTTACAAGAATGGGTTAGGAAATATCAAACAATGCAAAATCTTATTAACATCAAACATAGTCTAGTATTCTCTGTATGTTTGATGTTTAGTTTAGAGCAAAGTCTAATGAGTAGCGTAATAACTAATTGTCCTGAAGAGTAAAAACTAGTCCGTTGTTTTTGTTCAAAATGGCTGTCTCTATAGCATTAGATAAATTAATCAGGTTCTTATATTGCTTAAAATTCTAATATTGCAATTTTGAAGGCAATGCTAAATGTGAGCTAGTTGCTAGTATGAACAAGTAAGCCTAAGCTAACAAAGTAGATGAGCTCCATTTTAGTGCTAATTAATTTGTACAACACTGATCTAGAGAGCTAGCTAAGCTACAGTAGGTGTATTGAGGCTTTTTCTCTTACCAACATTTTATAACTTGTTCTCATTTACACTTTGCAGGTTAGCACTAAGCGGGCAAAATCTGTACAGTATGATGTATATTTGGACCCGTACCCTCACTAACCACATTGCTATTTATTTTAAATAGGCCACTCAGGCATGTCTGGTTAGAGGCTAACTGCATTTCATTTGCTCTGTGCATGTATCTAATCTAATCTAATAATCATACATGTCATGAGCTAGTATTATATTAATATAATGTACAGTTGAAGTTATTTACAAAATGTTTTATGATAATTAAGTGGATTTTAATAATGAAACTTCATTACAACCTTAATTTATATATTGTTTTTGCTTATTTATTATTAGTCACTATTATGTTTAAAAAAAAGCATCAGTTCACTTTAATAAAAAGCTTGAAAGCTCACATCCTACATTGAAGGTCCTAGTCGATTTATTAACGTTTCTTAGCAATTTATTTATTTATTTATGTACTACTAAAACTGTACGCCTGTTTAAAGGCATGATTAAAAAAAACAAAAAAACATAATATTTCAAATATTTAAGTTAAGAATCAGCACAAAATGGCATTCTCTCCCCTTAAACTAGAAAAAAAATAAAAATTCTATTCAGTTATGTATTGTATTTTTTTTTTTAATTGTGTGCGTGTATTGCTAGAAAGACTTCAAAAAAATTTTTTTTATTATATCTGTTTGGAGGTGGTAAAATTTTGCAGTTCCTCTATAATCCTACAGGTGATAAACCATTCACTAAACCATTCACACGTTGGCAGGCCGCGTGTGGTAGGAGCTAATTATTTGTGCACTTTGTTTATAATTGTGACATAATAATAATAATAATAATAATAATAATAATGAAACAGGATATTTAAAAAATCATGATATCTAAGTGTTGATTCAATACTGTTAGTATCATGCTAATATCATATTGTGATCCCTGGTGATCTTCCATTCCTAGAATCTATGTAGAGCTGGAGAAAGGGCTTTCATGATATCAGTGTTGAATGAGGTTGGTTACTAACAGTAAAAGAACAAAAAAAAAAAGTTAAAGTAAAAACAAAAATAAATAGAGATTCTGAAATTTTCAGAAAAGATCTGGAACGCATGGAATAAGCATCCGTGTTCATAATCACACAGGCAATGTAATGTAATAATCACCCGTAATAATGTAAAAATTCTCTTTTGTTACTCATAATCATAAAAGGGCTACGATAATAAAAAAAAAAGAACATCCGCGATACATTACATCATTATCGTTGTGATGCAACGGGTGTGCAAATGTTCTCCATATCCCTTCATACCTGGGTAATCTAAAGGGAGGTTGATCTCCATCCCGTCTGAAGTGTGTGCGATGAATCTGGTGATGGTGATATCGATGATCTTCATCAGATCTCCGGTGGAGAGACAGCATGTTCTTCCAAATATCTCGTACACAGAACCTGAACCAAAAGCATGAAAGTATTTAAATCATTATTTATAATACGTTTTTGTTTTTACATAAGATATATAATTTTAAACTAAACTACATCCTTTGTGAATTTCAAATATGCAACATTTTACAATTACGTTCATTTCCAGTGCTAAACATTGTTGCTTTTAGAAGGAAACTATCGCTACCTTTTTAAAAAAAGCATATAAATATATATTTTTTTATATTACATTTTCATCTAATGAATATTAAAAAAATCTAATGAGTACAAAAAATATATATTTTTTATTTGTTTTGTTAATTTGGTCAATTAAACAGTCAGTCTAAATAGTGGTTGCCAATATTTACGCGTAGTGTTTAGGAACTTTTGTGTGAGTTTACATTTGAGAATACATTTTTAGACACTAATGAAATTCGATTTTTTTTTATTGTTGAAGCACACACCAGTGAATATAAATGTTAATTTACTTTGTTGCTTTAACATTACTGATATATTTTATGAAATCAAAGAATTTGTTTTATCTACACTAAAAGCTAAACTCTTAGTTAAATTTTAGCTAAAGGGGAATGTAAAATATAAGGAATTTAATTTAGGAATTATGATAATACATATAAATAATAAAAAAAGACAAATATTACTTAAAATAAAACCTACTTTTACGGTCATGTACTGTTTCGTAATTTGAAACTTTCATGGCATAATATTGAGCTGATGACATTTCAAACAAAGCATGTGCAAGAACAATACATTTGTTATGGTTTTTCTGAAAATAAGCCACTTTAAGATTTTAACCAGATAAAATAAGCAGTTAATTATTCATATTCTTCTCAATACCAAATGGTCTGTTTTTATTTCTTTATGGTGGCCATAAAATGTGGAAATAAGCACAGGACTGTACTCGACATTTTGGTCAACACTGGTTGATTTTTTAATTGTAAATAAATTTCACTAAATATTACATTTCCAATTCAAGAAACAACTACAAATTGTTTGCATCACCACAAGTGACCAAAGTGAAATGGAGAGAAACAGGAATCAGCATGTTTTTTCTTGTTTCTTTTTTTTTTTTTTTTTTTTTTTTTTGCTGTTAAAGCATTTAAGTACAAAAATGTAAGATTCAAACCAAACTACATTTAGTGTACAAAGACATCAGCTTGTTTCTACCTTGAAAGTAAATTCCAGACTGAATCTGGAGAATCCTGGGCAGCGTTTCAGGGTCCAGAGAGCGAGTGAACTCCGTTAGTGTCATCGCCATCCTCGATACCTTTTAAAAACCTCTCCCAGCGCTGACTTCTACAGTATTAAGTTGTCCATTGAAAGATTTAATAATAAAAATGATAATGAAAAAAAAAAGGAAGCCAAGGGGTCGAAAGGGCCAGAGCGATGGCAAAAGAGTGACCTTTGACCCCTTTTTGGCCAAGGTAAAGCTCTGAGATGTCGAGAGAGAACAATAGAGTGTGAAATATAGCTCTCGGAGGAGGAGAACAGGAAGTGAAGGATGTCGACCTCAAAGGAAAGCGACACTCTGCAGAAGTGCAGCAACGAAACCACACGCGAGCATTATTCACCCGCTCTCTACTTCAGAGGAAAAGTTCTGATGGAGGGACGCCGAGGGGCAAAAACCCTGGGGGTGTTACAGATCTCCTTCTTTAAGGAACAAGTGTTTTAAAAAAAAATTGAAAGTGATATAAATAGCTAAAGCTGACACAAAGAAGAATTAAATGTTAATTTGATTCAGGTTTATTTCAAACCTAGGACTTAGGACAAACAGGGAGTGCAAACTTTTGTCCTGACATTTTGCTTAATACACTCTTAATATTTCAATAATGCAAATAGTACAATATTTTTCAAGTAAATAATCTATATTGTAATAAAAATCACTTTAGAATTATAGTCAGTATGGTTATAAGAAAAGCTGTAGCAATAATATTACAGTGCATGTAAAAAAAGAAAATGGTGGAAAAGTTATTTTATTTCTTAATCTAATTTAAAAAGCGAAACTCGTTTATTCTAGTTTCATTACATGCAAAGTGAAATCTTTCAAGCCTGTTTTGTTTTCGGTTTGATGATTATGGCTCACAGCTCATGAAAATCAAAATCTCTAAATACTAGAATATTTCATTTTTCAGTTTGAGCAAATTACTATTCATGCAGTATAAATACAGTGTACGTCTCAGTCTAGTTCAGTACACTCAACTACAATCATGGGGAAGACGGCTGACTTGACATTTGTCTAGAAGATGATCGACACTAGGAGGGTAAGCCACTGAATGTGATCATAAAAAGGGCCTGCTGGAAACCCGACTGGAAGGAAAAGTTTGGTAGGAAATGGTACACAAGAAACAGAGACGACCGCGGATTTTCAAACAAAGCCGATTCAGGACCTTGGTAGTGAGACTGAAGTCAGTGCTTCAGGTGCCACCACTGTCTCATTCATAGTATCAAGCCACTCCTGAACCAGAGACAACAGGAGTGTGTCCGGGCAGGGCAGACTTCTGGGCTAAGCAAAATGTAGCTTTTCATTTGGAAATCAAGGTCCCAGAGTCTGGAGGAAGAGGGAAGAGGCACAGAATCCAAGTTGTTGATGGTTTGGGATGCCATGTCATCTGCTGGTGTTGGCCCACTGTGTTTTAATCAGGTCCAAAGTCAATACAGCATCTTTCAGAAAATTTTAGAGCACTTCATGCTTCTGTCTGCTGACCAGGTTTATGGATATCCCCACACTGCCAAGACTACCACTAACTGGTTTGCTGACCCTGATATTACTGTGCTTGATTGTGCAGACACACCACCCCTTCCTGAACCCCTTGGAGAATATCCTATTGTCAAAAGGACGATGAGAAACTCCCGACCCAACAATACAGAAGAGCTGAAGGCTGCTGTCAAAGAAACCTGATCTTCAAACCTCATCTTCATTATTTTATGTGTAAGTAATCTAGAATGAGTTTCATTTTTCATGGATGAACTGTATATATATACTTTTTTGTGCTGTAAATAAGTACATATTTAATATTTTATAACATTATTTACATATATTTTAATATGCAATGCAGATGCAATAAATTTATAAGAAAAAAATGTGTAATTCTAATTCACAAAATATATAATTAGTTAATTGAATTATATTCAAATATTACCCCAAGCTAGGCCAAATACACCTTTTTTCCTTTTCATTATGGATAATTATTAACAAAAACAAAGCAAATTCGGGATTTGAAATACATTTATATTAACGGTTTGATCTTTTAAACTGATCTCAAGCTTCCGGATTGTGAACATCACAACTCGGTTGGCTTTTTGAGTCTTTTTGGAGCAAGGTACAATTTGGAATCATGCTCACACTGATCTGGTCACGCTGCCACATGATTGGCTGATTAGACAACTCGATAACTGAGATTCAATGAACAAGTTAAAAAAATAAAAAAAAACTTTGATATTCATTTAATTAAAAATTATTCAAGAAACTTAAAAATAGATAAAACATTCATCTATAATGTAAAGTGCAACATTAACATGAAATGATCTCTTCATTCATTTGTAATTAATGTTCGTAAAATGTAGCACTGCTATCTACCCATATTAAAAGTGTATTGTGACATCACATTATCTCATTATGCCATGCAGTACAAATAGTGCTGGTATTTAAAAAAAGAGGAAAAAAACCACTTTGCGCATTATAATTTTTTTATTAAAAGAAATTTCACTAGTTTCATTACAGCCATGAAGCCAACAACTACAGACAGAACAAAGATGCTGCGTGACCGCGATGACGCATTTGATCGTTTTCTTTAGATTTTTTTTACAAATGTTTTTTTTTTTTTTTTTCATTTTTGCCTTTCCATGTAAAAGTCCAACGTGGAGGCGTCCGGCTGCAATTTCCTTCCTTTTATTCCAGTTAAACACCGTGAATATTTAGCACAAAACACTTGTACCATGGCGCTCTCCTTAAAAGTCTTTAAAACAGTAAAGTTCTTCTCGTTCTGAGATTTTCTCTTCGATACCACTTCAGTAAAAGATACAGATCACAATCATGTACACACAAAAATATGCGGGTAAAAATGTTTAAAATATAAAGAAATTATAAAAAAAATTATTAAACACGAGGCATGTGAGGAGAAATGATTTACTGTGTTATCACTAAACGACAAAAAATTACAGAACAATGTCCTTTTTTAGTATTAAAATTTTAACATGAGCAAAAAAATATTCAGTCACTTTGGTGGTTTTTATTCCTTGTGAGAAAATTCTGGCTTTTTTTTTTGTTTTTGTTTGTTTGTTTTAGCTTATTAAAAAATAGGTAATGAACTGAAATTATTAGGTGTATTTTGGGTGAACTAAAGTTCTTTGTTTTGACAAGGATAGAATTTTAATTAGATGTTAAGGTTTACATTAACATTAAATTTCAAGTTTATAAAATAATCAGATGCAGAATAAAAAAAAGTCTGTAGCACAGAATGTTTTTAAATTTGTTCCTTACAGAAATTACAACAATTTTACTACTAGGGGGGAAAAACATAGATGTAAAAAATTAAACAAAATCCAAATCCTAGTGTAAGAAATGTCTATTCTAACTGTGTGCATATACACATTTGTAGAAATGGATGTAAACAGCATTTTAACAAGCAGTAAATACTGCAGTGTGTCGTTCAGATGATTCATCGTCACATGCCTACGGTCTACATAACACTATTGAAATAAAAATGTAAAAAAAAAAAAAAAAAACACAACATGTTTACAAGGTAAACAGGCAGGAATGACGATGATTGTTTTGAGCCTTCGAAGGGAAAACAAATAAATACAAACAATGTGCTTTATAGACATATTTACACTCGTCTTTGGCTTACGATTATAATTCTGCTACAAAAACTGAAAGCGTTTAAAAATAAAAGAGACAACAATAATAAGAATAATAATAATCCATAAGCCAGCCATTAGTGCACAATACAAAGCCAATGTCACACGCTGCGTTTGAGATTTTACTTTTACACAACGATGGATATCATATACGTATATATCAGATATAATCATATGGTTCATCGACAGTAACGTGACAACAACAGAGAAACTTTCAACCAAAAAAAATGTTCTGCATGCAACAGATTGGTGTTTGTGTTTACCAAAGGGAAAAAAAAAAAGGAAAAAAAAAAGAAAGAACAAAGAATGTTCTGACACATCCCACAGTTTTTCGAACACTGTTGGCTAAACAGAATGTACCGCATTTCTTTATCCTCGATCATCTTTTCCATCCGCAGGCTTCCTGACTCGCGCGTCGGAAGAGCAGGAGCGACAGGGTTTGTGATGGTGGGAAAGGCGCGTGTGCAAGAAAGAGTGTGCTCTGGATAAATGGATGGATGGACAGACAGATAAATGGATGGACAGATGGCTCCTTCTTCACTTCTCCATTATGAGTTTTCGATGTACTCTAGCGCCACGTCATAACAGAACCTGTACTGCTCCTAAACACACACACACAAGAAAGACAGGTTAAAAATATACACACACTTCATATTGTTACATCTGTCTCCAAGAGAGGGTCAATCAGAAAGGCTGATGTTTATATGATGAGAGAATGAATGTTCATAGCTGCTATAAATGTACAGCCTGTAAGTGTGTGAGGTGGAGTCTCCATGGATCAGACTTGTTTCTTCAGCACGTCCCACAGACTCAAGCTCTTTGTCACGTTGCTCAAACCGTTCCTGAACAGTGTGTGGCGCGCTATCCTGCTGCGAGACGACTCCCATCAGGGAACATCGTAAAGGGGTGTAACTCGGTCTGTAACAGTGTTTAGGTAGGTGGGACGTGTCAGAGAAACATCCACATGATCCGAGGTTTTCCAGAAGAGCATCACCCAGAGCATCACACTGCCTCCACAGGCTCGGCTTCTTCCCATAGTGCATCCTGGTGCCATCTCGAACCCAGAAAAGCGTCACGCATACCGATTACCCACATGATGTAAAAGAAAGCATGATCCATCAAAAAAGGCCATCTTCTCCCACTGCTCTGTTTCTTCAGTTCTGATGCTCACGTGCCCACTGTAGGAGCTTTTGGTGGAGGATACGGGGCAGTATGGTCACCCTGACCGGTCTAACTATTTAACATTCCAATTTAACAATTATCTAATTTCACTAGGAGGCTGGTTCAGCAGCTATGGCGACATCTTCCGGCTTATGCTCCGCCCTCTGTCACTCAGTCAAATCAGGTTGTTCTTGAGGAAGGTAGTGGTGTGAGCGCGTGTGTGTGTCTCACCGGTGTGTCCACCATGTTGGGTTTGCTGTTCCTCAGACTCTTCACAGCATGAAACACGTCCACAACGTTCTGCCTCTTGATCATCTCACACACGATAGTGATCGCCGAGAAAACACCACTGCGACCCCCGCCGTTCCTACACACACACACACACACACACACACACACACACACACACAAGGAGAGTGACATAAAGAAATAAACAATACATACATACATATGTACAAGCATGTTGCATACACACTGGGTCCACTTTAATAGGAACACCCATACTCCTTATTGGTGCAGGTGTCTCATCAAAACTCATCACATCGTGCAGATACGGGTCAAGAGCTTCAGTTAATGTTCACGAGGAGAAAGCGTGAGCGCCGTGGCGTGCTTGTTGGTACCAGATGGGCCGGTTTGAGTATTCGAGAAACTGCTGATCTCCTGGGATTCTCACGCAGTCTCTGGAGGTTACATGGAACGGTGCATCGTGCTGCTGTGTGTGTAAATCCCAGGGGATCCTGCAACACTCTCAACCAGACCATCTGCTGCCGACATCCACGCCGCGGCTGAAGACACAGAGATCGTTCATTTCCTTCATCGCGATGTGAGCGTTAACTGAAACTCATGAGCTAACGTCACCTGATTGGCTCATGAAGAGGTGTACAGGTGGTCCTGTTAACATTGACGGTGAGTGAATGTGTGTGTGTGTGCGTGTGTGTCTGTGTGTGTGTGTAGGCTCACAGGCAGTGCACGACGGTGCGCCCCTCTCCCTCCTCACACTCCTCTTGCCATTTGTCAACCTGAAGGATCAGCTTGAGGAATGAGCGCTTGGATGCGGGGACCTCTCTAAGCCCCGCCCACCCCAGGTACTGGAAATGACGGACCATTAGGTAGCCCTCTTGTGGCTGAAAAACACACAATATAAACCCAAGTTCAGTAATGTAACAACAGATTAAATAAGAGAACGGTTTTGTGTCAGAACTCGCTCTTTCAATGATATCTTTACATTGCAGAAACCCTCAGTCGCAGAAACATGTCTGTATGTCTGTATGTCTGTCCAGCTGAATTTTGTCACAGCATCACGTAAAACTGTCCAGACGGAATTTGCTGAATTTTTTTCAGTCCTTAGATCTCTACCTGAAGTTTAATCTGCACCATCAGTGAATCTAAATGTGGAGTAAAAGTGATGTCATGAACAGTTATGTGCTGGATTTAATAATCTACTTTATAATAATCTACTAATGCGCTACTGTCTCAATGTAAACAAA
>JAQQZT010000012.1:36998555-37008819 GCA_030068275.1 Clarias platycephalus | reverse complement strand
TGTATTTACAGTAGGTGTGTGTATGTGTGTGTATTTACAGTAGCTGTATGTGTGTGTGTATTTACAGTAGCTGTGTGCGTGTGTGTATTTACAGTAGCTGTGTGCGTGTGTGTATTTACAGTAGGTGTGTGTATGTGTGTGTGTATTTACAGTAGCTGTGTGTGTGTGTGTATTTACAGTAGCTGTGTGCGTGTGTGTATTTACAGTAGCTGTGTGCGTGTTTGTGTGTGTATTTACAGTAGGTCTGTGCGTGTTTGTGTGTGTGTGTATTTGTGTGTATTTACAGTAGGTGTGTGTGTGTATTTTCAGTATGTGTGTGTGTGTGTGTATTTTCAGTATGTGTGTGTGTGTGTGTATTTACAGTAGGTGTGCGTGTGTGTGTGTGTGTGCGTGTGTGTGCGTGTGTGCGTGTGTGTGCGTGTGTGCGTGTGTGTGTGCCTCACCTGTGCGAGGTCGATCTCGTTCAGCATGACGATGGAGGTACAGCCGTAATCGTACACCAACCTCCAGAAATCCTTCACGGTGTTGGGCAGAGGGTGCTGAGTGACGATAAACGCCGCTGGCTGTCTGTAGCTCTGTGTGACACACAAGCACACACACCCATTCAGTACACACACATACACACACAGTGATTTAACAAAAACACCACACACACACACACACACGTACGACTCAACACAAGGCAGGACTGTTTCCACATAAAGATGGCGGATGTGCACAAGCATGCAACAATGACGAGGAGCAGTCACACAGGACCAAAACACACATGAGCACAAGTGCGTGTGTGTGTGTGTGTGTGTGTGTGTGTGTGTGTGTGCGCGTGCATGCCGATGGAAAGCGGCCATGAAACAAATCCAGTCTGCGAGGCAGTTAGAGATAAAGAGGGGACGTTACCTGGTAGACTCCTGACGTCTGCGTCAGCGTTACAGGGAAGCGATTCAACAGTTTAATGGTCTGAGTCTGAGGTTCTGATTCGAGTCTGATTGTGTGTTTAAAACTCATCTGTTACAATCACCAGAACAGGAAGAGGAAGAAAAAAACAACGAGCTGGATTTGTCTCGAGCCTTTCGAGTTAAACTGGTGGGGGGTGGGGGGGGGTGATGTAAGGGCGTAGTGAGGGACAGAGGTGGAGGAAGAGAAGGGTGGAGGAGACGGACAGATCAAAGGAGCGAAGAGAGTTGTCTATAGGAAGGAGCTAACAAATAAAAACACTGGGAGGAAATGATGAGGTTTAGTGTTAAAAAAAAAGATAAGGGATAGAGAGATGAAAGAGAACAAGAGGGGAGATGGAAACATGAGGTGTAGAAAGACTCACAGAGAGATGGACAGAGAGACTGAGATGTAGTTCCTCCTTACACCCACAAGGGTAGTGCTGATGTAATGGCAGAGATGAACAGATGCTGGATGGATGGATGGATAGAGGGATGGAAAGCTGCTGCTCATGTTTTCTCACACTTTTCAAACTCATTTCCAAAATGATTTAGTTTTATGAAGCTTCTTTGTGAAAATGACCATCATTAAAGTTCATTCAATTGGATGGGATGATGGAAAGGTGGATGGAGTGATAGAGAGCAGATGAGGAGATAGACAGAAGGATGGAGTGATCAAGAAGGACAGGGAGATGGACAGAGACGGTGATGGGTGAGACAGCCAGCCAGATGGAGTGATCGAGATGGATGGAGTGTTGGAGGCAGATGGGGTGATGGAGATATGGATGGGGTGAGGGAGGGATGGATGGGGTGAGGGAGGGATGGATGGGGTGAGGGAGGGATGGATGGGGTGAGGGAGGGATGGATGGGGTGATGGAGGCAGATGGGGTGATGGAGGCAGATGGGGTGAGGGAGATGGATGGGGTGAGGGAGGCGGATGGGGTGAGGGAGGCGGATGGATGGGGTGATGGAGATGGATGGGGTGATGGAGATGGATGGGGTGATGGAGATGGATGGGGTGAGGGAGATGGATGGGGTGAGGGAGATGGATGGGGTGTTGGAGGCAGATGGGGTGATAGAGATGGATGGGGTGATGGAGTGTGTTACTGATCCTTGACTGACCGGAGGATTTTTTGCTCCTCGTTCACACTGAAAAATGAAACTAACGGGCTCATCTGGCATGGCGGCCTCCACATCAGCAGGTATGTCAGGGGGCAGAGCTGCTAAACCTGACTACGTTATGGACTTTCTTCTCTAAATAAAAGCTAGAAAGAATATCAGTTCAGAGTTCAGGAGAAAATCAGTAAAGTGCTGGGCTAGAAATGGTACGCAGTGAGCGCTGTGGCATTGAGGAGCGCTTATTACCGCTGAGCTCTTGCCGCAGTTCAGACGCTAATGGACTGTGTTTGCTGCCCCGGCACTTCAGCTCTTAGTTACCGTAAAGGTATCGTCCGCTCTCTCGACTTCAAGGCCTCCGGTTCTGGACTACCACTACAGCCACAGGGATGACCCAGCCGTGTCTGCTCCCTCATTTCAGCTTCCAGATAAGCCGCCATGCCTTCTGATAATCGGCTACTACGCCTTACCGGACTGCAATAGCTACGTTGGCTAACTCGCTCTTAACCCTGGCCTGCCTTGCTACCACTGAACTATAATAAACCTTCTGGCCTTTAATGCAGACATGCTGCTGAGGGGCACGAAACAGCAGCAGCACTCGCAAGCTCATCCCTCTAACATGCAGCATCTTTGATCCTAATGCCTTCAGACCTGGTCAGCTGGTGCAGCCAGAGGATTGCGACAGCCATATCTGCTTCCTGGCTTCACATTCTGGATATGCCACTGCTGCTGATGATCGGCTACCATGTCTTAAATGCCGATGCGATGGCCAAATAGGCGCTTTCAACTGAAGCAACAAGGACATGCTGCCGTTGTACTAGTGATCGCAGCCTGATGGCTGACCTTCCAATTGTTCTCTGATGGCTTGTTTTTGACCTGAGCCTCCAATAATGAAACTGGACTCCATATCAACTTAAACACCTCTCCTGTTATACCAAACTTGAGTGCAGATCGATCCCTGCAAGCCGTTATCACCCACATGAGGATGGGTTCCCTGTTGAGTCCGGTTCCTCTCAAGGTTTCTTCCTATTGCCATGTCAGGGAGTTTTTCCTTGCCACCGTCCCCCATCGGCTTCTTCACCAGGGACAATTCATTCTCAGTCTGATCATTTCCTCGCACTTTTTGAACTCATCTTCATAGTGTTTTGATTGTGTAAAGCTGCTTTGTGATGATGACCATTGTTAAAGGTGCTACATAAATAACATTTCATTGAATTGGATGAAATGATCATGGATGAGTGATGAAGATGGACTGATGAGAAAAGGATGGAGTGATAGAGGTGATGGAGATTTGAAGGCATCGCCCACTTTGTTGACCGAAAATGACACGCTGCCATCGAACTTGCGATTGCGGCCTCTGTTTCATTCTCAGCTTACCGTGGCTTTGATCTCGGTGCTTTTTTGACATTATTTTAGTTCTCTTGGAGCCAGATGGAGAAATGGCGAGGTGGATGTAAGCATAGGGTGATGGATGGATGGAGTGATAGAGAGATGGGCCGAGTGATAGACACATGGAGTGATGGAGAGATGCATGGGGAGACATGGTGGACTGGAGAAACCTAGAGAGCGTATCAATGTAGCGATGGAGAGATAAAGAGTTGCATGGAGGGACAGAGAGACAGAGAGGTGGAGCTTACGTCCATGAGGGCAGCGTTGATGTAGTTGCTGCTCTCTCCGTCGATGGTGATGAGGAAGGGCAGACAGCGGTCAGGGGGCAGGTTGGACATGAAGCGGTTCTTCTCATGGTTCCTGGGCAGGAGAGCGATGCTGCAGTCCTCAGGCTGGGGCTGAGGGGTCACGGAGTTCAGCGTCTGCATCCATCACACACACACACACACACATGTATTCAGTGCGCTTCATTTAGGCTGTACTCCAACACACAGTGAGCTGTTCATATTCCTGAACATACGGAACAGTGTGTGTGTGTGCGTGTGTGTGTGAGATCATCACCTGGAACTCGTCTTTGAGGTGGGAGGAGTTACTCTGCGAGTCGATGCGGATCATGTCGTAATACGCGGCTTTAAACTCACACACCGGGATGGCCGTGTCGCCGCACAGACACGCCTCCAGGATAGCGTCATGGATGAAGATGTACTGCTCCTGAGTCACACACACACACACACACACACGTTAGCCAGATTTATGGACTGAGTCACACTATCGTGTGCGTGTGCGTGTGAGTACACATACACACCTCGGTCTGCACCATGTTGATGCGCCGTGACCGGAGCGCTTTAACACAGTTGTAAATGTCGACCACGCCCTCACGCTCCGCCATGTCCAACATGATGTCAATCACGATGTAGCATCCTGTACGCCCCGCCCCCGCACTGACAAACAGGAAGTGACATCATCATCATCATCATCATCACCATAGCAGGACTGATATTAACACTGATTGAATCATTAATCTTTCAACTTTATTTGAAAAAAAAAAAAAAAGGTGATAATAAACATGCATATAAAATCTAATTCTTACTTTTATTCTCACACACACACACACACACACACACACATACACACATGGGCTACAATACATCATAACATACATTAAAGGTAAATTGAGTTCAATTTTATTTATTTCCAATATATTCTTTTAATAATCTGGCCACTAATGTCAAAATATATAATTTTATAGCGGTTACTTTTTTGCCGAAAAACGAAAATCTTCATATTTTTAATTAGGGTTAATTTATTTTTAACTTGAACAAATAAAATAAAAAGATTGTTCTACAGGAAGAAACCTGAGTGTGTGTGTGTGTACGTGTGTGTGTGTGTACCTGCAGTGTACTACGATGGGTCCTGCAGTCGGAGGGTTGGACATCTTGACACGGCGGATGAAGGACAGCAGTCCTGTAGCGTGATAGGGAACTCCGTGATCGGGCCAGCCGGTGAAGTGGAACTGCTTCACCTCGCGCACTTCATTAAACCCCCTCTGTAGAGAAAGGAGTGAGTGTTAGTAACACACACACACACAAGACAGAAAGCACTTCTAAACCTATCACATTTAACTTTCCATGCATCTTTTAAATAACAAAAAAATAATAAAAAATATTAATAATATTAATGAAACTAGTGTTTAACATGAATTACTTTACAGCCAAAACACAGTATTGGTGCTGATTTTATCTTAATGTTACACGTATAATACAGAGAATGTGTGTGTGTGGCAAATAAGATACTTATGAAGTTTATGCAACATTTAAGTGATAGGTCTTGCTTTCCTAAAAAGTTGCTAACTTCAGCCGTTTTGGAGAGATGATTTTAAACTTTTCAGCGTTATACTGTCTCACTTCAAACAAAAATCAATAATTAAAATGCAAATTATTCATATTTCCTTATAAGTATTAATACTAAAATTGGTGTAAGCTTCTAGAAACATATGTAAGCTTCTTTTAACAAATTTGTTAAAAGCTTAAAGTAAGCAAAAAATAATAATAATCTGTAGTGTCCGTAACCATGTCAAATTCATGTTGCAATATCTTAAGAACTTAGCGTTTTAGAATAATACACTTTATGTCTTTCTATGTGAAATTCAAATCGGCCAAGTTCCATCTGAATTACAATTAAGATCATTGAAAGTTCTTAATTAAAAAAAAGTTACGGACACTACATCTACTGTAAGTGAGTCACTTTCTAGCACCAATTTCATGACCAATTACAGTTAACTAAATAACTGTAACAAAGACAAATAATTACCTACAAATAACTAAAACAAACAAACAACTAACTAAATAAATAAAAGTAAATAAAAAACTGTTAGTTATTCAGGTATATGAAATAAAATAAACAAACAATTTCATAAAATATGCATTTATTGAATAAAACAAATATTATATATTATAAAAAAATTGGAAAGACCTAACTGAAATCTCAAATGAAATAATTTTAAAATTAGAATTTTACAAATAAAAAAATTATAATATGCGTTCGTTATGTAAAAATGTAATATATAGTATATATAGCTAATATAACTTCAGCATCAGTTATAACGTACTGCAATTTTCAACTATAACTAGGTGTTAAATCAGTAGTTAATAAATTATAATACACAAATGGTAAGATTTCAGTAGTATAAGTGAAGTGGCTGTGCTGCAGGTGGATTAAGCGCTGTGTATCCTGGTGTCAGAATGTGGAAGGAGTCTCACTCACTCGTTCCAGGGTGAAGGTGCGCACCACGTACTCCGCCAACGGCTCCACCTCCACAAACGTCACCTTAAAGTCTCCGTACACCTCCGCGTCATCCGGCCAGTATTTATAACATTTCACCTGAAGTGGAAACACGTGGGTCAAAGCCAGGTGAGATAATGTGTATATACTGTATATATAAATACACACTCTACAGTATATACATTAGTTTCAGCAAAAGACTGAGACACACAGCAATACTGTTGCACGAAGTTTGAGGTCCGGTCAGAAGGTGTTGATTACTTTTCTATAACAGCCACTCTGAGAGCAGTGCAGGTTTATATTAATGCACTCTCTCTCTCTCTTTCGTATGTTATGGTTTCCATAGTAACAGTTCATTTACTGTACAGTGTATATTAGGTGTAAACTTGATAATGTTTTCTGTAGTTAAGGAGTTTCTGTTTATAGCTGCTATAACGTAAGTGAGAACACGAGCTGAAAATCAGTAACTGTAACTGTAGAACGTGCTGGTTAATAATTGTGTAAATGGCTGCGTTTTAAAACACTGCAGGCCATGATGTTAAAGAAAACTAATCAACGTCACAGCTAAGTCTTCTTGTAACAGAAACACAATGTAACGTATACCATTACACAGCAGTGATAATACACACCGGCGTACATATTCACGAGGCACGATGTAAACACGTCACAACACAGTTTAGCATACACATGCTAATTCTCGAGCATTCGATAATAAAATGCAAATGTGCTGACCGCGGTGGTTGCCAAACAGCTAGTTGATCGCTACCTACCGAGCTAGCAAGCTAATCAGTTCATCGCCAGGTGTAAGGACTCACAATATAATGTAACATCTGGATACTGGTTGACCAAAAGGTAACCATAGCAACCAGCGCTCACCACACATCACGGACATAAAACCATGCAGTCGCAGGCACGCGTTAACCCTTTGAGAAGTTTCCATTAGGTGTTCCATTATCTATGTTCTTTTGCCAGATTGGTGCATATCCCCGACAACAGGATGGCGTTTATCAAATAAAAATGGCCTTATGGTAGAGAACTGTGCGCTTTGTTTTGAAGTTCTGAATTTGCCGCCCATAAGATCAAAGCGTTCTGTACTTCAGAACAATTCTGAGCCATTTCGAGTGGCTTTGATCCCTCTTCAAAGGGTTGCAGCGGGTTGGAGGCCGTCGCATCACGCATACACAATGCACCGAGTATCAGAAACGCAAATAAATAAAAGAAAAAGCAACAAAAAGAACATGGCCTCCGTCATTCCACAGCAGGCAATAAATAAACATACCCGTCCCACCTCCACCAGGTTGGTTACCATGACGATACACGCCGACTGCTCCTGCCAGATCATCCTCCAGAAATCGTACACCGTCTCGTGGACAGGACCTGATGATGACATCATGTAAAGTAGTTATTTAAAAAATAAAGACTTGCCGATCTGCTGAACAACACAGAAGACAGAAGAACCAGCGATTTATAAACTAATGTGGGAAACATGTTTACTGTCTCATAAGTAGTGTTGTTGATTGTTTAAATGCCATGTCAAAGTTATAATCTATTTTTCCTGCCAATTTTCTGCTTCACACTCCAGACCTGTAGGTGGTGGTATTGCACCAACCACACATAAACCCAAAGAAGGAAAAGAAGAATGTGAGTTCTTTGCAAATACTTTGAAGCAAATGGAAGCGGTTGGCGTTGTCTACATTTACATTTAGGCATTTAGCAGACGTTCTTATCCAGAGCGACTTACATTTTTATCTCATTATACATCTGAGCAGTTGAGGGTTAAGGGCCTCGCTCAAGGGCCCAACAGTGGCAACTTGGTGGTTGTGGGGTTTGAACCTGGGATCTTCTGAACCGTAGTCCAATGCCTTAACCACTGAGCTACCCCTGAGCTACCCCTGGCCTACCCCCTGGCCTACCCCTGGCCTATCCCTGGCCTACGTTGTCTACCAACGTTTTGGTCTAGTTTTAAGGAATTCAACAATTGTAGGCCATGTAAGGGTCGTGGATGTACTGTATCTAAATAACTGGTTCTAACCACAAACCACGTTAACATCAACAGAACATCAGGAACCGACACTGATTCATCTACTGTACCTCAGTGACTCGTTTAAAACCAACTGAATTGTGTTTTTTTAAATAAATGTATCTAATGTAAAGGGGACCTATTATGCAAAATTCACTTTTTACTCATTTTAGACATTCAGATGGATATTCAGTGTGTGTGCTCATATAAGATGAAACTCGTATGCTGAGGTATCGCTGTAGGCCAATTCAATTTTTCCCTCACTCTTCATCCACTATGCATGTTTGCACGATCCATAATTTATGTTTATCATTACATTATATATTATATCCACCCTATTTATTCTGTATATATACTGTATAATACAGAAACTCATACATGGGTTGGACAATGAAACTGAAACGCCTGGTTTTAGACCACAATAATTCATTAGTATGGTGCACGGCCTCGTTTTGGGAATGACAGATATAAGTCCTGCACAGTGGCCAGAGGGATTTTGAGCCGTTCTTCTTGCAGAATCGTGGCCAGGTCACTATGCGATGCTGGTGAAGGAAAACGTTTTCTGACTCGCGCCTCCAAAACACCCCAAAGTGGCTCAATAATATTTAGATCTGGTGACTGTGCAGGCCATGGGAGATGTTCATCTTCACTTTCATGTTCATCAAACCACTCTGTCACCAGTCTTGCTGTGTGTATCGGTGCATTATCATCCTGATACACGGCACCGCCTTCAGGATACAATGTTTGAACCATTGGGTGCACATGGTCCTCCAGAATGGTTCGGTAGTCCTTTTTCTGCATTTATAGGGGAGGGGCAGGAGCTCATTTGCTCATTTAAAGCCATCGACAGTGGCCTGCCAGGATGTATGATTTGAGAGGTGTTTCAGCTGGAACATAATCAGACACACTTTGGAGACCTCTAGGGCTTTTTGAATATAGTATATACTATTATAATATGACACCTTTAGTGTATAAGTGCAGGTACAGAAGACAACAGGTGATAAATCGTGAGCACACCCCACAGCGTACGCACCTTGAGTGGCGATGTAGTGACTCGGACGCTGGTAGCCCTGTGAAACAAAAAACACACAGCGGGAGCTTGAGGAAACTGATTTAAAACCTCAGCTGTCCACACAAGCAGCAGTCAGCACATCAGCAGCACTCCGCATCAATTAGTCCGTCTTTTTTCTTTTTAACCTCGTTTAATAAGGATTATATGATTCTGAGACTCTAAGTGGTTTCTCCAGTCCAGATCAGCGCGGCAGGTCGTTACTGCCGCACATTCATCACTTAATTACACTCGAAAAAAAATACCCAATAAATGGAAGACGACAAATCGTTGTTTCATAGTTACATTATTGTAGAGCTGTCGACTCTCATGAAGCTCGCACTAGGTCTGCGTTATACTGATAATTATTTACTGCGGTTTTAGATGTCCAGGATGCGGCACAGTAAATAAGTGCCCAAGCAATGATCAGCAACATTTCAGTCTCCTTAATACAAAGTTTTATTTATTTAGAATGGGAATTTTAGTAGTACATTAAATTGTCAACTTGTAGTTGTGTCAAAAAGCACACTTTAGCTAGTAAGTGTTAACAATAGTTAAAAGGTTTGACAAGAACAAGTTCACATGCTATGGATTTTAGAAATTGCGTACAATTAGCAAGGTTTTAGCAGAGCTGATCGTCAAACACGTGCTAATAGATTGTGTAAAGTCTGTTAGCTACAAATTGCAATATTTACTTCCTATATTTAAATATATACGTATATATATATATTTAAAAAAAAAACATTAGAATGTTAGAATTTTTCCCCCCTGACATTCGTGTACCTTACAAAACACTTTCTAGGCAAACTTTTAACTGAATTTCTTATGATTGGTTCAGACAATCATTCAAATTCAACAATGGTTCAGGCGACCAATCAAAATCCAGACGAGTAAGTAGTTAGGTTGGAGGTGGGGGTGGGTAACAAATATATATATATATAGACTACCGTTCAAAAGTTTGGGGTCACTTTCTAACTCCAT
>JAQQZT010000012.1:36919125-36931592 GCA_030068275.1 Clarias platycephalus | reverse complement strand
TGGGTGGACGGCTGCGGTGTTTGGGTGGACGGCTGCGGTGTTTGGGTGGACGGCTGCGGTGTTTGGGTGGACGGCTGCGGTGTTTGGGTGGACGGCTGTGGTTTCGTGATTAAAACACACTTCGGATGTGGCGGAATAAAAAATGGGTTATTAGGTGGAATAAACACAAGAATTTCATGTTTTAAATAAGTTTAGTTTAGTGTTTTAAACCATCTGGATTATTTAATGAGAAAAACAGACAGACGCCACAGAGTTAAAGAACGATTAGTATTCGTTATAATGAACGTGATCAGGGCTAAGAGAGAAGACCAAGACAAAGAGAAAGAGAAGTGTGTGTGTGTATGTGTGTGTGTGTGAGAGATGTAATTGACCCTGAGTAGTGTTTTGAGTACATGATTGACTTTAAGTGTGTGTGAGTGTGTCTGTGCGAGCAGCTCTCTGAGAGTGTGAAGAGCTTGACAGCCGTGTGGCATTTCCAATGCAAATAATCTAATTGCATAAATTGTCTGATTACGCACACACGCACACACACACACACACACACACACACAGGCTTGACACATCCTACATTATTTCAGAACCCAGGACAGACTAGAAGAACAGGTGGACACACACACACACACACACACACACACACGGTTCTCAGCTCACGTCATGCTGACTTGGCGGAGACTGAGGCGTTGGAAGACGTGGTGTTAAAGTGGTTACTTTGGTAACCAACATCAATCGGATCGACACCGACTGACCGACCGGATCTCCGATGTTTCTCCGACTCGATCACTCGGGTGTTGGTGTTTGTTGTGTGTCGGACGTGCGGTAAATCCCTGTTGAACCTACCTGGTACTCGCTAGGCCAGAAGGTGCTGACAGCGAGCTCCGCCTTCCTCCAGGTGTTCCCGGTGTGTGTGCTGATGTTCCAGATGGGATTGGCCACCGGTCCCTTGTTCACCTTGACCAGGACGTTCAGCGTGCCGGGACTGGAGCCGTCGGTGCCGTACAGCAGGTAGTTGAAGTCGATGCAGTGTGTGTCGTTCTCCTTCATCACGGGGAGCTGGAGACGAGCCCTCTCGCCCGGGTCATGCTGAGACGAGTCCACCATCATGAACGAGCCTGCAGCACAGACGGACAGACAGACGGACACTTCCGGTTAGCGTATGGACGCACAACCAGCATAACTTACCCCCAAACGTTTCCAAAATGTATATTCTTGTCATGTTCGGGAGCTTTTATATATATATATATATATTTTTTTTTTTTTTTTTAAGCATCAGTGTTATTATAAATATTAATTCTCATGATAATAAAACAACAAAGTAAAGAACTGAGGAAAAATCTGCTAAAGAGAAACTGATTCATAAAGAGAGAGAGAGAGAGAGAGAGAGAGAGAGAGAGCTCAAAGGCACACGGTTTTACATCAGTTTTTAAAGTATTTAAAGGAAAGTTAATTAACATGAATAAAATGATTTATGTTAAATGTTCTGTATAAAATGTAGGTTATATTATGTACTTAGGACTTTACTGTGTAGTATTAATATACAGACAGACAGACAGACAGGAAGAGAAGCAGACAGACAGGCAGGCAGGGAGACAGACAGGCAGGAAGAGAAGCAGACAGGCAGGAATACAGGCATAAAGATAGGCAGACAGTTAGGGAGACAAACAGTCAGACAGACAGACAGACAGACAGACACACAGACACACAGACAGACAGGCAGGCAATGTAGGGAGACAAACATTCAATTAAATTTTATTTGTATAGCGCTTTTAACAATTTACATTGTCGCAAAGCAGCTTTACACAATCAAAGGAATAAGTTTGTATGAGATGTGAATGTGTACGAATCACAATGATAAGACCGTCCCTGATGAACAAGACGAGGACAACGGTGACAGTGGCAAGGAGTCAAGAAGCAGGCAGACAGGGAGGGAGACAGACAGGCAGGCAGGGAGACAGAGAGACAGACAGGCAGGGAGACAGAGAGACAGGCAGGGAGAC
The DNA here is from genome assembly GCA_030068275.1 of Clarias platycephalus. Classification (NCBI taxonomy): domain Eukaryota; kingdom Metazoa; phylum Chordata; class Actinopteri; order Siluriformes; family Clariidae; genus Clarias; species Clarias platycephalus. The sequence goes on along the minus strand of JAQQZT010000012.1, from coordinate 36,929,598 downwards.
AGAGAGACAGACAGGCAGGGAGACAGAGAGACAGCCAGGGAGACAGACAGGCAGGGAGACAGAGAGACAGACAGGCAGGGAGACAGAGAGACAGACAGGCAGGGAGACAGAGAGACAGGCAGGCAGGGAGACAGAGAGACAGGCAGGCAGGGAGACAGGCAGGCAGGAAGACAGAGAGACAGACAGGAAATCAGCCAGGCACAAAGACAGGCAGGCAGGCAGTGAGACAGAGAGACAGACAGGCAGTGAGACAGGAGAAGGAGGTGAAAAGGTTGAAGAATCCGAGTGTGAATCAGCAGGAGTGAAATCACCGAGTCGAGATCTGAGACGCTGATAAAACTAAGAAATATGCAACATAATACTCTAAACATGCCAGATTGGCCATCAACACACACACACACACACACACACACACACACACACACACACACACACACACACACAGGATGAGTGAATTCTCCTGAATCCACGTGTGGAACGTTCCCTGGCCCCAAACGCCATGTGCTGATTACAAATCACTCTCATCACCACCATCAACAACACCGAGAGAGACACGGGGCGGGGGGGGGAGACAGGGGTGGGAGACAGGGGGTGGGGGACGGGGGGGGTTGCAAGACTGAACATGAGACAGACTAGGAGACAGAGAGGGAAACAGAGAGAGAGAAGTAAGTTAGACAGACAAAGGAAAGGAGAGAAAAAGAAAGAGACAAAGACGGAGAGGAGACACAGAGACAGGGACAGAGAGAGAGAGTAAACGCTCAGTAGATGGTGTGATGTCACAAGTCGCGCCGTAGACATGTAAATGAGGCGGAGCTCATTAGAATATCAGGCTCCGCCCAGCGGAGATGCTTTAACAGCGTGTTCTCTACAAGTGTTTATGTCACTGAGCCCCAAAAACCCTGAGAGTGTTAGCACTCAGGCAGCTGTGTCAGCGCAACGAACCGCGCGCACATGTGTGTGTGTGTGTGTGTGTGTGTGCGCGCGCGCGCGCTCTCCACAGTGTGATTAGTGGCGAGAGCTGGTGTTGAGTGTCTAACCTTAATCACAGTGTCGAGGTTGTAACACTACACCGCCGAGTGCTTTTAGTGGAGTGTGTGTGTGTGTGTGTGTCTCCACCCTGCTGTGGGGTTTAGCCACCTCCTCTAGTGCCGTCTTTCTTCCTGCGTAGTTTTTATTTTTACTTTTTTTTTTGTTCTCCGTCTCGCTCCTGCTCAACAAATTTCTCTCGGAGTGAACGTGTGAAACCTGCTGTTACACCACACACACACACACACACACACACACTACACACACTACACACACAGTTCCTAACACCGTGTCGCTTGAGTAAAAAGGTGTAAAGTTTGTAGAAGGGAATGGGAAGGAAGTGGCTGTTTGGGTTTAGAGACGATCCGTGAATGAAATCCGACACGATGTATCGCTTCATCACCATAAACTCATCGACCTTAATCATTTCTGACTGGTTTATTAATAACGTATTCATATTAATGTAAATAATTCATATTAAACACCTGACCACACAGCATACAATGTGACTACACACACACACACACACACACACACACACACACACACAGATATAATGAGGTATTTAAAGATAACACCCTGCTTTCCGTCACAAAGTTTAATCGTTAACAGCTGGTTTAATGTTCAGCATCCTGCATTAAATATTACATTTCTGCTTGAACTTGAATTAACAAACTTCCCAGAAATAATAAGAACAAGAATTGTCCTTTTAGAAATCAGCGTGGCACTTTTGCGTTCAGTTTCCTAGCTTATATATATTTTAGCCGGCGTTTTTTCTAGTAAACGATTTTCTCCCTAATTCCTACTCATGATTAGGCCACGCCCCCATCAGGGCTACCGCCACCAACCAGGGAGGGGCGAAGACACGCGACGCCAGCTAACTGCGAGCAACGTAACACACACTGAGGATAGCGCTATCGACTCCGCCCCATCCGGTGCGCTAGAGCTACAGTTGGCTAAAGCTGCTATTGATGAGAGAGCGCCAGTGTATAGAGAGAGGGGGGGCTCGGAGGTGCCAGCGTCACCCGGGATTAGGGGGTGATGGGCGGAGCTGAGCTGGAATTAACGCTAACGAGAGATAGAGAGAAAAAAAATCTAATTCGGTAATGCATCGATTTTAAAAATATTATTTTTTACCTTATGTTTGTTTCCAACTGAGGTGATAAAATGTTGCAGTTCCTTTATGGTCCTACAGGTGGAGCACTCTGAATTATTCACACACTGGCAGGCAGCACAGTTTCCAGTGTTTGTTTAGAATTGTAAAAAAAAAACATAATTAATAATAAAATACTGAATCAGGATATTTATAAAATCGTAATATTTACAGAACGGGAATCCAGATAGAATGGAATCCCAGGTACGGTAATTATATCGTCACCATAACCTCTGACCCCTCTGTACACCTATCCTTAAAGAAAACTTCACAACACTGACTAATTTAAATCGGTGTTTGATCGGTGTCGTCGTAGAAACGATAGCATGCGAGATGCAGCGGTACGTCCCAGAACGCCAGACGTAAATAAAGACGCTCCAGGCGTCAGGACTCGTCCAGGTTCAGGAATGAAGCCAACAAGCCCTTTCTTTTTCTTCCCCCACTAAATCTCTCTCTCTCTCTCTCTCTCTCTCTCTCGTGTGCTCGATCCGGTTCTGGCAGGAGAACACGAGACGGGAAATGTTCTGATTAATAATTTCAGACGTGCTTTACATTTTTCATCTCTCTTTTCCCCATCTGTTGTGTCGGCTCAGACCCGAATCCGAGCTCAGTAATTAGTCTCAGCGCCTCGCAGCCAATCAAAGGCGTTTAAATAATCCAGCGCGTCGAGCAAACAAACACGTTCCAGATCAGTCCTGGCCTCCTGAGAACCGCGCCGCCGCCGCCGCCTCCTTTTACATCTCGCCGTCAATCCGACTTCACGTGCTCCGATCGCTTTCTCCACTCACTGATCTTTGTTTCTTGTTAAAATGTCCAATAATTCTTCAAGTTAACACAAGTCTCAGAGCTCCACAAAGTGTGTGTGTGTGTGTGTGCGCGAGTGTGTGTTAATGCTCTCCTCCAAAGACACCGTTTCAGTGTCTATGTAAACGAGCTACACCTGAGCCACGCCCCTCCAGAGAGCCGGGGGAGGGGCTCTGCTTGTATGGAAAAATGTGAATAAGATAAAGGGGGCACTTACTTTTGAGCATCAGTAGTCACTAATCAATGATTTAACATTTTATATCGGATCGATGACACAATCAAGACAAAGACAAAGAAAGAAGAAAATCTTTCTACATAGTATGTAGCTTGCCGCCTTTTTTTAAAATAAAATAGTTGTTTATTTGACACAATCTGTAAATTTGATTGTAAATAAATAAATAAAAAATCTGAATAAATCAACAACCAAAGGAAAACCCGAGAAAGACGACACACACACACACATCGTTATCTCCAGATGACTCTCGTCGTCAAACGAAAGCCGGCGTGTCAGTGCGTATCAAAACAAATGAGCTAGGTGTCATGGCCGCTGTCACACTCCCCTCTGAGAGACATCACAAGATGGCTGTCACGCACACGTCTCTCCGCCTGTCTCTCCCACAATCCTCGGCTGTCAGCCTTCCTCTCAGACGAGACGCTTCTCTTTTTATTGCTTCCTCTTTTCCTTCCTATCAAAGGTTAAAGCCGCGGCGCTAATCAAATTCCATTTTTAGCCGCGTTTAGCGTGCGGGGAGAGACGTCTACCCATGATGCACTGCAAGGCGAGCCTACTGAAACGGGAATGCGTACAGCGAGGGTTTGATGTGAGAGTAGAGAAGCAACACGGCTGCTCAGGCGGAAACTCGGCATCCGCTGCTAGCATGAAACCAGAGTTAACGCTAGTTCAGAGACCAGGTCGATGCTAAGCTATTTCACAGAATATTATTTCAAAACAAATTCTAACGTATACTAGCATTGAATCAGAACAATGCTAGTGTGCTAACTATTTCCCCTGAAACCAGAAAATTAGCTTAACGTCTTTCACTATTTAGCTTATAATTCGTTATCTTTTTTTAATCACGTTTAAATAAGTATGCTACGTAGCACAGAAGCAAGATTTCATCTATGACCTTGGGTGACCCCATGACCCTAATTATGACCTTTAGACATTTATTTAATGCACCACATGGAGCGAAAGCGGCGCCAAAACAGATAACGGCTAAAATGTACAAGAACCGCGTCAACCTAAACTACAGCTAATATAACCTAGCGACCTTGGTTCCCTTCCTCCTGACGCTCAGCGGTAAGCTCGTTCACTCAGAGTTTAAGGCTAAATCCTACTAGCGCCGAGTCAGACACGGCTAATTCCTCAGCGTCGGCGATAAGAGGGGAATTTTGCGGACTCAGGAGTAAGTGCAGAAGACGTCTGGAAGATGAAGTGCACTCGCAGGGAGGACAGTGCGGGAGAGCAGCATGAGCGTTTATCATGTTCTCCTGCTGCTACACAAGCACAGGATCTTGGCACAGGAAATGGAGGATAGGTAGCGGGGTGAAGTGGGGTGTTTTCTTTCCCGCCAAACCCCTTTCGCTATCCAGAGGACCGTCGTCTGTTTGGAAAATAAAAGCTTCCAAAAGACAGAGTGCAGAGATTAGACGTTTACAGGAACCCGCCTCATTTATCACGTTCTAATAAACAGAACGGTTCTCCGGGTTAGCGGCTTGTGGTTTAGCAAGAGTGTTTCGTTCATGCTTCAGGTCCACGCTGATTAACAACAACATTTTTACAGAAACGCGTGGAATGTTCAAAAATAAAACTATAAAAACAAATTCACAGGTCCGAGTAAAAGTTTGAGACGTATTAGCATCCAAACAAGCAATGTTAACACAGAGTGCTTCCTGGGTCCCGTGTTCTCAGGATTTTATCTACAATATATTCATAGATCGCTGTCCCTAAAAAAGCACTTTAATCCTAAACCCCTGGGTTCCCAGTGCTGCAAGTCCTCTTCTTCCCAACCTCCATATTTCCAGGGCCCACGGCTCTCAGGAGCCATTGCACCTGAGGCTCCCTAGCACACTAGGATATCATGTCCTTATATTTCATGGAACCTATATTACCCTCGGTTAGAGTGTTCCCAAAACCCCAAGTTCCATTAACTCTTGATCCACAAAACTCTGTATTCCACAGACCAATTCTTCCCATGGCCACTTCCTCATACATCTTCCCAGGATCCTAATTTCATTAACCTTACATTATCCGAGCATGTTTTTTTTAGGATCCTTAACACGATTCTATAGTTCCAGTACCCTACATTACCACAATTCTATAGTTCCAGAAGCCTACCTTATCAGGATTCTGTAGTTCCAGAACCCTACATTACCACGATTCCAGAACCCTACATTCCCAGGACTATATAGTTCCAGTACCCTACATTACCACAATTCTATAGTTCCAGAAGCCTACCTTATCATGATTCTATAGTTCCAGAACCCTACATTACCACGATTCCAGAACCCTACATTCCCAGGACTATATAGTTCCAGAACACTACATTACTACAATTCTATAGTTCCAGAACCCTACCTTATCAGGATTCTGTAGTTCCAGAACCCTACATTACCACGATTCCAGAAGCCTACCTTATCAGGATTCTGTAGTTCCAGAAACCTACATTACCACAATTCCAGAACCCTACATTCCCAGGACTATATAGTTCCAGAACACTACATTACCACAATTCTATAGTTCCAGTACAGTACATTACCACAATTCTACAGTTCCAGAACCCTACATTACCACGATTCCAGAACCCAACATTTCCAAGACTGTATAGTTCCAGAACACTACATTACCACAATTCTATAGTTCCAGAACCCTACCTTATCATAATTCTATAGTTCCAGAACCCTACATTACCACGATTCCAGAACCCTACATTCCCAGGACTATATAGTTCCAGTACACTACATTACCACAATTTTATAGTTCCAGAACATTACATTCCCAGGACTATATAGTTCCAGAACACTACATTACCACAATTCTATAGTTCCAGAACACTACATTACCACAATGCTATAGTTCCAGAACCCTACATTTCCAAGACTATATAGTTCCAGAACACTACATTACCACAATTCTATAGTTCCAGAACCCTACCTTATCATGATTCTATAGTTCAACAACACTACATTACCACGATTCTACATTTCAAGAAACCTACATTACCAAGACTATTTAGTTCCAGAACACTACTGTACATTCCCACAATTCTATAGTTCCAGGACTCTACATTCCCAGGGCACTCCATACTGTACCTAAGGCCCATTACTCCCCATGTTCCAGGAAGATTTTTAAAGGATCCTACATTATTAGATTTTAAGTTTCCACATTCCCAGTTCCTTACTTTCCAAGGGCCCAGGTTCCATATTTTGATGTCTCTATATTTCTCATGGAACTCTTTATTGTAAGGGACCTGAATTTCTTCTTCTTGTTGTTTTATGGCAGTTGGCATCCAGTAAGTTGCATAACTGCCACCCCTTTCCTCTTCTTCTTCCGTTTATTCCGAACAGAAGGGCAACCTAAATTTCATAAAAAGCCCAATGTTCCCAAGTTTAGACGACTATTCTTAGAATTTTCAAGGTGCCAAGTGAATGGTCCAAGAAAGAATGGTCCAAGGTTCTTCAAGTTCAATATATATATATATATATATATCAAGTTATATATATTGTTAATCTAATTATAATGTGTTATATTCACCAGCTCAGGTGTTCTGATTCAGCACATTGTTTTTAAATGTCGGAGAACATCCTGTTTGATTATGAATGCGATATAGCATTATATTTTCAGTAGAATAATCGAAGCTGGAACACAGTGCCTAGGGTTTTAATGTAGGGTTGGTGATGCAGACGTGGTCACCCTTATGTCTCAGACCTTTTCAGACCTGTCTCAGACCTGATTTATTTCCGCTGCTCCGCCTCTGAATGGAACGCAGGCTGGTGATAAATACATAAAACTAACACAAAGAGTAATAAATTGTATTAAACTTGGACTCTGCCGTAAAGAGGCTTTTATCCAGGCGCACTCGTGGAACCTCGGCCTCGTGACCTTCCCCCGTCCCTGCGCTTGATTAATTACCTAATCTTGTGTTAATTAGGAAATTTACCTGCGAGTGAAAAGCGCACATCCTCCTGCGTGGGGAAAAAAAATAAATAATAATAATAATGAAGTCTGGCTAAGTGTTCGGGAGGTGACTAGGCAAGGTCAGGCTTTCTCTTTCTTCCGCACGGTCACCTCCAACGAGCCGCGCTAAAGTGCTTTTAATTCGACAGGGGCTTTGCATGAGACGTTTTGCACGGCTACGGAAATGAGAAAAGCTCCTTATACCCCTGTGAGAAATTACACGGGACCTCAGAAAAGAAGGGGGGGGGGGGAAGAATCAGCGACGTGAATGCGGCGTGTATTAGCACGATAAGCTAGCTACATTAACAAGCCTGAGCTAAAATTCTATTTTACGGCTAATTTTAATACAGAGGTGCGCTTACATGTGGAGAAAAGCTTTGGGATTGCATATTAGTCTTGCTAACCTGATTTACACTCCTCACCCGTGTGCTAATAATTACACCCTCGTATGCTACGTGAATTAGAACACTTCCCACAGACCTGGAATTTACATACAAGTGAACAAAAAAGATTAATGATAGTAATAATCGAAAAAAGATTATCGTCAGGATAATGAGGCAACACTAACTAAGAGCGCATGGTGTCGCAAAATGAGCAAAACAGTGTTATGATTATCAAAAACGTTATTTTTTTATTTTTTTAAACATGGAATTTAGTTTTTGTACCTCAGTAATTACTGACCACACGGTAGACACACAAAAAAATTATAAAAACATCTAGCAAACTGGCTAAAGTTGACTAACTATCATTTTTGCAACCTGTACACAATACTGCTAGCAGGTAACTAGCAGATAATGCTGCATAACTGTTTGCTAACACCAGGCTAACTTTTAATGTTATGTAAACCTTTAGCTAATGTGGCTAGAATTTAGCAATAAATGAAGAACTCTAACTATATTTAATATTTGAATCCGTTAGTGAGCTCTGAATTGAAATGTTAGCTGCGTTACACCTAATTTTAGCTAACAATTCAATTTATTACAGCATATAAGCTAATAATTAGCCTGATTACCACACTTATTAGCCACATTAGCTAAAAGTTAGCCTAATGTTAGCAAACAGGTAAGTACCATTATCTGATTGTATAAGATTGTGTAATTTTTAGCTAGCTTGTTAGCAATGTTGTTTACCGTTACAGACTGTATGTTTATTCAACTATTTATTTATTGTTTTTGTTTGTACAAATTAACGAGTTCAAATACTTTCTGCTGTTTAAGCTTCTCAAAATTGCTAACTCCAGGCACGTTAGCTGTTAATGCTAAGACGGTGTAATTTTAGCTGTGTGTGTGTGTGTGTGTGTGTGTGTGTGTGTGTGTGTGTGTGTGTGTGTGTGTGTGTGTGATTTAACAATAATTTATCATCACGTTTGAGAGGAACGTTGACATTCCGGATCGTTCCGTTTCGGTCCGGATGTCAGGCCATGTAACAGCTACGCGCTAGCTACATTGTTAGCCCGAGTCATTAGCGAGCCTGCGCTCGGTGTCTGTGCTTCCTTGTTGCCTAGCAACAGTGTTCTCACAAGCAGTTCAGCAAAAGGGGTTTTAATACCATTTTGACAATTTTGGACTGTTCTGTGGAACTCTTTACGTGTGTGTGTGTGTGTGTGTGTGTGTGTGTGTGTGTGTGTGTGTGTGTGTGTATGTGCATGTGAGCGTGTGTGTGTGTGTCACCTTGAGGCAGTTCAGGGGAAAGGTAGGGAACTTCCTGAGCGCTGATGTGCGTCCAATCAAAATCGTCATACGGGTCCTGCTGGTAATCGCACTGAGCGGGACCATCATCGAACGAGCAACCGCCTGGGAAAACACACACACACACAGAGAGAGAGAGAGTGGGAAAATAATGAGACACTTCTACGAGAAAAGTTACACACTTGTACACCAACCTGAGCGAAACACACTGCTGTCCTCCCTGTCTTGTATATTCATCTCTCCACACACACACACACACACACACACACACACACACACACACCACCCACAGATAAAACCTTCACTGACTTATTCTGCTGCCGCTGAAGGAAAAACTCCGCCATCTGCATCGACAGTTCGTTTTTTTGTAGTTGTTGTTTTTTTTTTTTTAATACGAAAATCTCAAACAATCTCGGGTTTATTTATTCAACGAGTTTACAAATTTAAAAATTACAATTTTAAAATTACAAATTTAAATGTAATAACTATATTGGGCGGTTTTCGGAAGATGAAATCGGCTACTGTTAAGCAGATGATGCTCGACACGTGGCGCTAATTGCTAATAACACCGGTTTGTTGAACTCGTTCCGTTTCAATTCCACCGCTGTTCCATGTAGCGACTACGGACTAGCTAGAATTTAAAATGTGCAAAATGTTTAAAGAAGACTTTATATGATTAGGAAACAATTATGAAACATTGAACAAGAAATGGACAAAATATGCACTATAATGTGTACACACACACACACACACACACACACGTGTATTACCTTAGTTTAATTTTTACTAAATACTAAATATTACTAAGGAATATGACTACTACTACTACTAAAAAAAAAAAAATAATAATAATAATAATAATAGCAATAATAATAACAATAAAAACAATAATAACAATAATAAAAAATAATAATAACAAGAATAAAAAAACAATAAAAAAATAATAATAACAATAATAATAAATAATAATAACAGTAAAAAAAATAATAACAATAAAAAATAATAATAATAATAATAATAACAATAATAATTAAAAATAATAACAATAAAAATAATAACAATAAAAATAATAACAATAATAATAATAATAACAATTAAAAAAAAATAATAATCCCCTTTCAACCATTAAAAATTAAATAGTTTAAATTGAAAAATAATAATTATAATCAGGCATATCCGCTTCTGAATGATTTAGTTGCCTGTCTACCAAACCAACCAACTAACTGGTCTAATAAATCCGTAATTCCGTCCCACATTAGCTTTGTTTCACACAGTTGTGTTTAATAAAACCTGGTATATAAACTGCACAGGTTTTGTGTTGTGTTAATCCGCATGGGGGGTAATTTATAAAAATCACCTACTGAATTAAAATAAAATTGGGGGGGGTGTAGGGGCGACTGTCGTATTTTTACTTTTTAATTATGTTTCGATCTGATCTTCAACAAGACGAGAGTGTGTGTGTTTATCATCGGCGAGAAACAGAAGGCGTCCGTTCTTCTCTTTTCATCCCAACGTTTTGTGCTCGTAATTCTTTTTCCTTACTGTAACCTCACATCTGTGTGTGTGTGTGTGTGTGTGTGTGTGTGTGTGTGTGTGTGTGTGTGTGTGTGTGTGTGTGTGTGTGT
>JAQQZT010000012.1:36875750-36886842 GCA_030068275.1 Clarias platycephalus | reverse complement strand
AAGGCATTGAACTACAGTTCAGAAGGTCCCAGGTTCAAACCCCACAACCACCAAGTTGCCAGTGTTGGGCCCTTGAGTTCTCTATTTATCTCCCAGTAATTTTTTTTTTTTTTTTTCAGTTTTATGCTACTTTTAAATCCAGACAATCAACCAGACTATCTCATTTACAAACCAAATAAACCATTTTTTTTATTCCAAACTCAATAGACTGGATACTTCTAATTACAAATCAAATAAATCATTAGCTGTGTTTATTTAAATTAAAATTACTTCACATTAAATTACAATTAATTTGAATGTTCTAGATCTACAGTAAACCCAGTGATCAGCTTTATTCCACGTCTACACACAAGTGGTTTCATTTTTACCTCTACAATCTGGATCCCAATGAATACATTTTACTCCACTTCCAAACAAAATGAATCCACTTTAATCAATATCTAAAGTAAACAAAATGATTCTATTCTACTTGTAAGATCTAAACAATCTGATTTCTAACCCAACAAAAAAACGATTTGGTTTAATTCCATGTTCAAACCGAAGAAATATTCATCGGATTAATCCAATTCCGAACCTCGTGAATCAGTTTGGTTTTGCTTTCCTCAAATCTCAAATAAATCAGTTGCTTTCATTCCATGATCAGATTGATTTTATAAAGCTTCGAAATCTAATAAATCACTTTTCCACTTTGAAACCCCAAAAAACTCCAAACCGAACAATCTATTTTTTTGTTGATTGTTTTCATTTCATTTCTAAACAACAATTGGTTTTAATTAACTTTTACAGCCAGTCATTGCATTTCCAAACCTCAAAACATGAAAAAATGTTTTCTTCCAAATCCAAAACCAATGGATAAAAAAAAAAGAGTTTCTTAGCCTTATTGTGTTCACATTATTTCCAGTCCATTTAATGTGTTTCCTCACATTTTGCTCTAAAACAGGTAAAAAAAACAAAAACAGAATTACTACAAATAAAAGCATGTTTCTCAGAGTTATAACAGGGTTATTAATATTGTATCAGAGTTAGGAGCTGTAACTATTACAGAGCGTTTCCATGGCGCTGACCCTGACCCCGCGGTTTGATTTTTGATTTGGAGTTAATGTGTTTGCCTGTGTGCCGAGGCTCCTCACCTTCACTCAGGCCTGAAATGCGGTTTGCTTACCCATAATGCCGTGTTTGTTTGCGATCTCGGTGATGTGACCTTTACGCGCGGCTCGGAGATATCGCTGATACGCGGCCTGTAAAAAGAGCACAGGTGGGTTTGTTTGCTCTGCAGAGAGAGAAAGCGCTTTTTTAATGACTGAGTCTTCGCCGGTTCTCCACACGAGCAGGTGCGGCGGACGATGAATCATCACTTTAGGGTTATTAATGAGGGAAAGATAAAAAACTAAAAAGTTTTAATCCGGGGAGTGGAGGAGCTGTTTGAAAAGAGAAACGATTGAATACAAAAGGACGAGGTGATGAGTGTCACGGCTCTCTGCTCGGCTTTTAATATCCGCCTTTGTCCTGATGCTTAGTCAAATATGTGCTTTACAGCACATCAGGATTCATCCAGACATCTTAATCTCTCACACACACACACACTGAATCTATCAGCATGGACGCCCTTGTGTAGAGTAAACACTCACGCATCAATACCATGACATTTTCTTTATCTCGTTTAAATGAGGAGTGCTCGGTGCTCGCGGAACTGAACTGCTTGGGGATTGTTTTCGCGTAAATCGAAGTTGCATCATATAATAATGACTCATGATTCCGAATTGTATCGAATTGTAACAGCTTCCATGATATCATCAAAAATACTGAAGCTTTGACTCATGAATCAAACTCATACTGTAACGTCTGGAAAATCTCAGGTTTAGATGCAAAAACTGCCACGTTTCGTTGCTTCACACAGATGAGATGTGTTTTAATATCAGACACGAAACTTGAAAGAGACAAAGTGTTTCTCGAAATGTTCCTTCTGCGAACAGATCCGTGACTTCCTGTAAGCGTACTGATCTGGCCAGCTGTCTCTCTCCCACTCACACTGTTCTACTGACAATGGCTCCTCAGTCCAAACAGCCAAGTCTGCGCCCAGACGCTCGCGATTCAGAGTCGAAACGCAGAAACCAAACGTCGAACGGCTCGACTCGACTCGACTCTCTCCGGAGACGCGTGACTCACATCAGCTGCATGCTTCAGATTTCGCCGCAGGTGGGACGAGAGCTGAAAGTTCTCCCATGTTTTAATGGGAAAGAAATGAAATGAAAAAGTTAAATGACCCCGATTCAGGAATCACTGCTTCAACCAGGTGTTTGAATCCGGAGCGCAGATCTCCGGGACGGAACCGTCGCAAGAACTTCACCTGTGATACCGCTCACGTTTTCATGTTTCCCCATGAGGTTCCTGCACATGCTTCACATGAGTGTGATTCTTCATGACTCATGGTTTATTTCTTTCTTTCTCATACAATTCTCGTTTAATCACATGATTCATTCACTTGATCACATGATTATTTTTTATTTTACATGATTTATTTCTTGATGCATCATTCATTAATTTTCTCATATGATTAATTATTACAATTCATTTAATAATGTAATTAATTCATCACGTGATTATTCAACAAAATTATTTTCATTAATTTTATCAAATGATTTATTAATTTATTTATTTACCATATAATAAATTATTAGAATTTCTTTTAACATTTTGTTTATTTGTCATATGACTATTTTAATGAATTTTAATGAATAAATGAATTAATTGAATATTTTTTCTCATATGTTTCATTACTACAATTTATCATTACATTCATCTATCACATGATTAATGTAAAAAATATATATATTTATTTACTTATTCGTATTTCTCATATGTTTCATTATCACATGACCCATTTAGTTAATTGTGTGTTTAATTTGGCACATTATTCTTTCATTTTATCATGACATAATTTAAATATCCTTTGTTGTCATATAATTAATGTATTTGCTGCATAATTAATTTGTTTAATGATATTATTCAAATGTTTTTTTTAATCACATGCTTCATTATTACATGACTCATTTACTGTATTTTATCATATGACTTATTTACCATGATTCAGTTGTTTAATCATACGATTCTTTATTAATTTAAATTTCTTCATATGATTAATTTATGTTCACATAGGATTTGAACCTATCCACCCAGTGATCACATCACATGATTTATTTTGTAATCATACGTAATTTTTTCATAATTAATTGTCCTTATATAATTCCTTTTTCATGCATCTTATGACTCCATGATGTATTTGGCATCTGATTCATTTAACTCATCACATGACTCTATTTCTACATGAATACTTCTGTTTCACACAGCAAACACTATTCCCATAATCACATGCAAAAAAAGATGGAAATGACCATCGTGTGTAAAACGTGTTTTTTAGGCTTTAATTGAATCAATCAGATGAACGTGGCCTTTCTGAAAATTATTGTTTTATTAAAACCTAGAGTCTAAACCATTTCATATTGAGAGTGATGTGCTTTAGAAGCAGAATTCAATAAAAAAAAAAAAAATAGTATAATAAAACTGATTTATTTCGTTTAGAAACAGAAATAAACAGAATTATTTCATTTTAAATTGGAATCAAACCAAAACAGTTAAATTATTTGGTATAGAAACAGAATTTAAATTACTCATTCAGTTCAAAAATGGCTTAAAACCAATACTTTATGTTTGGAAACAGAAATAAACTCAATAATTTTATTTAAAAATGGAAAAATATATATTTATGCAGTTTTGAAACAATTAAATGTTATTGTTTAGTTTAAAACTGGAATAAACAGAATTAAACAAAATTATTTGGGTTAGGGTGGAATAAAGTTGATTTGTTTGGTTTAGAAGTGAAATTATTCTATATCATCGTCTATACTGCTTTATTCTGTATTCAGGGTCGCGGGGGCGTGGAGCCGATCCCAGGAGGAAACCGGAGAACCCGGAGGAAACCCACCAAGCACGGGGAGAGCATGCAAACTCCATGCACACAGAGACGGGAATCGAACCTGGCCGGGAATCGAAGTCAGACCCCCGAGGTGCCAGGCGACAGTGCTAACCGCACCTAATTACACCACCGTGGCGCCTCGAATGGTTTAATGAAACGTAATTAAATTTATGCGCTTTGTTTAAAAATAGAACAAAACTGAGTTATTTGGTTTAGAAATGAAGTTAAACAGAATTACCTTGTTCAAAAATGATTGTTTGTGTTTAAAAACTGAACTAAACTGTATTTTTTTATTTGGAAGTGGAATAACATTTATTTATTCAGCTTAGACACAATTACCTTTAACTTGTTTAGTTTAAAAGGTGAATAAACCAAATTAAACAAACTTATTTGGTGAAACCGACTTGTTTGGTGTAACAACAGAATTAAACTCAACTGTTTGCTTTAAAAATGGAATAAAACAGATTAATTGTTTTTGGGAACGTGATTAAACTGAAACATTTGATACAGAAATGAAAGAAAACCGATTCATTGTGTTTAGAGGCGGAATTAAACTGAATTGTTTGGTTTAGAAATGAACTCCACCCGAGTCACTGATTTGTACAAGAATATAAAAAAAATCTTCCTTTGTGATCCAGAAGATATATGTGTGTGTGTGTGTATGTGTGTGTGTGTGTGTGTGTGTGTGCAATGTAAACTGCGATGCTAAAACACTACACATTACAAAGCCATGTGCACTCTACGCAACAGTCAAGTAAAAAGTACGCAACTACAGCCTACTCTAGAGACGCGTGTTCAGTGGGTGGTTTGAGACGCAGCCAGAAGAACAGTGTGCATGATGGAAGTTTTCTCATTTTCTCATGTCAGGTCTCGTGCCTAAACTGACACTATAGAAATGTGATGCTAAAAGTGAGTGTGCATACTACAGTACCTTCCTATATACAGTATATACTATAGAGTATAGAAGTATTATCACATGACCTGGTCAATCTATAGCCTCATTTAGACAAATCTGGCATCTTAGCCCTGCCCAAGCGGGATTTTGATCTGGCAACCCTGGAAGGTGCTGGTGTGCAAATATTAGAAACACCATGGAAGTGGCTCTTTGATAAAAAGGAAGGAGCGTGTGTGTGTGTGTGTGTGTTAGGTATTGGGGGGACCTTTGCCTGCCTCTCCACTTGTTTTTTCCCCTTTGTCCATCTCTGCACTCATTTAGTGTCGGATCTGTTCATCCTTCAGAAAAGTGGCAGCCATGACGGAGGCGTCAATCAGACAGCCTCGCAAAATTCAAACACACACACACACACACACACACACGCACACGCACACAAAGACACAGGCCTGACAGCCGTGAGACCTGATAGACTTGCTTGAGTGCACACACACACACACACACACACACACACACACACACACACACACACACACACACACACACAGACATGCATACACTCTCTCTCTCTCTCTCTCTCTCTCTCTCTCTCTCTGTCTCTTCATTACCATTTCTTGTCTTTAATTCCTGTTCTTCCTGGTAATTATCTTGCTTCTGTTTGTTACCACGCTCTCGCCTTTAAAATAATCAATTTCATAATCCAACAAGACGAAAATTATTTTGCCTTTCGCTTCAGCAAATTAAACAGTGAGTAATTAGAATCAGTAGCCTGTGGCTCGGCTGTGGCCCGCGGTTAGCGCCAGGTCTAAGCCGTGCCGTCGTTAGGGTGTCGCCTCTCTCTCCATTATAAATAACATGCTGCTATATTGTTATAAATATAAATAGCATTTAAAAGCGCTGTAAAGCCGGGAAGACATCTTCTAACTATTAATTCCGAAAAGACATGACAATGTGTGTAGATTGTTTTCATAGTAACTTATAGCTTATTTACGCCACATGAACAGATTTATAAAGTCACTGACATATGGGTACAGGTTCATATGGTACATGTAGGGAAGGAGTCTCCAATGTCAGAGCTTTGGAACAGAACTTCTGTTCAGGACAGACCGTCTTCAGGAAAGAGGAGTTTACGCCGCTTCATGGTTTCTCAGCAACTTAACAACCTGCATTTGAAACCATGATGATGAAGCGACTTGTGTTATATCTCTCATGTTATAGCTGTTATAACATATACCAATTTATCATAAGACTAACACCACAAAACATTAACACATTTACACTGATCATGAGCTATTTAGCAGTGGGGCACTGGTGGCTCAGTGGTAGGTGTTTCACCTGCCAGGCCCAGGTTCGCTTCCCAGCCGATGCCCAAACCCTAGCCGGTCCCATGCCTGGATAAAATGGGAGGGTTGTGTCAGAAAGGGCATCCGGCGTAAAACCTGTGCCAAGTTGTTATGCAGACCGGATAGTCTGCTGTGGCGACCCCTTGCCAGGAGCAGCCGAACGACCAACAACAACCTCAGCTATTTACCAGTAAAACCAAAGGCTCACCCATGTTGTGGGGACCAAATACCAGCCCCTCACTTCTGAAAAGCCAATGCAGCACAAATTACTAAAATAAAAGTCACTGCTGGTTACGATAGAAATACACCAGAACATCCAGCACACCACAGCCCACCACTCAAAGGACCCAAGGCTACCGATCAGACTTCCAGCTTCCAACTATAGATTCCAATCTGATGGTGCTGGATCCTGTAGGACGTTTAAAGGCAAACTGGCAACAAAGATCAGGCAAGGCAAGTAGACTTGGCTGGTAGCCACCTTGTGATCTGGGGACAAACTGGCAATGATGTGGAGCACGTGGGAGAGAGGAATGTGAGACACAACATGATGCTCTGAGAGGAGCTTGGTGGTGGACATTGATCAATTCATCCTTCCTGGGCTAACTCATTACACTCGTGTTGTACAAAGGTACAAGTTCAAGTGATATCTCACATCAAACGAGATTTGCCCCTGGTGAGAAAACGTCCCATCCCGCATAGCTTTGAACGGTAGATGGCACAGAGCAATGGCAACAGCTGTGTGCAATCCAGCATCAAGAAGCACAACTTTCTATCCACCTGGTCATTTGCTGAGGTGCAATCTCCACACAGCATGCAGTGGAATGGCTTCTGGAGCTCAAGGAAGGGCACAGCTCACTATATAGTGATGGAGTTGGATGTTAACAGGCAGATTTCCAGCACCAAGTCTCAACCTGAGTTAAGTCATTTTTTAAAACTTTGTCCTGTTAGCCACGATAGTCCAGAGCTCTGTCTTGTTTGCCATGTTAGCACCAAGATGCTTCCTGTCAGCCCTGTTAACACTAAAATGCCCTGATCCATGTCCTGCATCACCTGAGCCACACCCTGCACTGCCTGGGACACACTCTGCCCCCCTGAGCCTTGCCCTGCACTGACTAAGCCACACCATGCACCCGTCTAACCCTGCTTGCTCTGTCTGAGCCATGCCCTGCACCACCTGAGCCACACTCTGCTCTGTCTGAGCCACACCCTGCTCTGTCTGAGCCATGCCCTGCTCCACCTGAGCCACACCCTGCTCTGTCTGAGCCATGCCCTGCTCCACCTGAGCCACACCCTGCTCTGTCTGAGCCATGCCCTGCACCACCTGAGCCACACCCTGCTCTGTCTGAGCCATGCCCTGCTCCACCTAGGGTTGCAATCAATTTATTCTATAATTGTATTTTTCTTATTTTCAAGAACCAAATCTATAACTACGTATTTCCAGTTAAACGTCAATGTCTTCCAGGTTTATGCTACAATTCCACCTTCAAACCCTGGAAGATGGAGCCTACATAGACGGGGTGGAGTTTCAGCAAATAATTCCAAGATGGCTGCTAATTTAATGTCCCACTCCTATCACCCAGTATAGAGTTGTATTAATTGTCAGCTACATTAGCCTTGTCGCTTCTCCAGTGCACAAAGATCTAACCATTAAATTATCAATTGTTAATTACTTTTCTTTTACACAGAGCCATTCCTTTGAAATGCTAATTACAGAGACAAAAAGTGAGAGTTTTAAAGGTGACGAGGACGTTTTCTGAAGAAATCACACACCCCGAGTCTCTAACGTCTCAGAGAGAGTCACCTTCAGTTGTGCTATTAAAGAGAATTAAAATTCTACACGTCTCTGAATGAGAGCGACTGTGTTACGCTCACAGGCTCGGTGAAGAGCCACATTCGAATGACGTGATTAACGTCCTCTCGTCATTTCCCCCCTTGCGTCCGAGGTCAGGCGCAGGACAGTCAGGACGGCTAACTGTCTGAAAGTTAATGACTAAATACCAACCAAAATTTAAAATATCAAAGAGTCTGTAAGACAAATAAAGAATAATAATACATTACAAACACACAAAACACAACAAAATACAAACAAACAAAGGATTTAACGACCACCAGCTTCATTAAGTTGAATGCAAGTCACCTAGCGGGGCGGCTAGTTAGCAAGCTAAGATTGCCAGGATACAGATGCCAAAATAAAAGCAATGAACACCACCACAATTATTTTGAAATGAGACAGTTAATATATAAGCAAAGTCAAGACTTTCAGTTTGCCAAAAGTGTCATTAACCAACCAGGAATTACAATAACTTTTATACACATAACCCCCATTTAGGGGGCTCAGAAATAATGGACAAACTAACACAATTACAAAGATAATTGCAGACATAATTACAAACATAAAGATTGTCTTTAATGCTTGGAATACTCCCGTTTACAATACTTAGATGTTGTGAAAGAGATGTAGAATTCAAAGAAAACTTTAGTTGACTTCCTGACCTAGTGCTGTTGTCGAACTCGCCAGTTAATTCCTTCTTTTTAAGAATTTTCCAAACTGTTGTATTGGCCACTCCCAATGTTTTAGCTCTCTCTGATGGGTTCATTTTGTTGTTGTTTCTTTGCAGCTTAATGACGGCCTCCTTCACTTGCACCTCTTTGGACTTCATGTTGTAAGTTCAAGTGAACAGCTACTAAATGCAGATGTAACTCTCAGAACCATCTCCAGACCTTATATCTACTTGAGTAGGGATGGAGTCACGAGGGAATAGGCAACACCAGGCCATTCAACTGCTTGTCAGCCATTTGTTATATTACCGCTGTGATGGTTTGGCCACAAGGCAAGAAAGAACTCATGAGGAACTCATCATCCCAACTGCTTGCTCCAAAGACGCCAACCATCAGATTGGAAGGTCCAGCGAACAGCACCCAAACAGACCTGGACTAACCAGATTTAAGCAGAACTGAAAAGCATTCAGCGAACTATCGATGACTTGATGATGACTGCGCAAAATTGATGACAATGACAGCGTTTTGTGAAGATGCATCTGTCTTGGCCACCACAGCACCGGCTGGGCTGCCGTACAATCTTAAGAGGCACTTCTCCTGGGTTAGAGCAAATGATTGACTGATAGATTTGATTGATTGTTCCATTATATATAAGCCCTCAAAATGGTGTGTGTGTGTGTGTTAAAATGGATGTAATTCCTGAATGGTTAATACCACACTTTTGTCAAAGCCTTTGAACTAAAGATGAAGGACCTGACCTCACTAACGTCTTGAGTGTTTCTTTTCAAATGCAATGTGATTATGTACAAAGAGCAAAAAAATGAATTTTGGATTTATCTTTGATATATGTATATTTGATTAGACAGAAGAAAACCAAGCCTATAATCCAGCACGTATTCAATAGATTATTTGTTAAAATGTAAAAAAAAAAAAAACCCGATTTACCAATATGTTCACTAATTTATTCATTTAATTCCTTCATTTATTTGTTCATTTATTTAATAAACATGCCAAGTCATTAACCTTTGATAGTGAGACAGTTACAGCTGTCATGTAAGAAGATTTCGTGCGTGTGTGTGTGTGTGTGTGTGTGCTGAGCGTGGGCCGTGTTTAGTGCTTGCTGAGGGATTTTTCTTCTCGTATCTGTCGAAGGAACAGCGAGCGAGCAGCTTTAATCCTCCTCCTCCTCCTCCTCCTCTGCAGCGATGTGATGAGATGAGATGTGATGTTATGTGATGTGATGAAGGCAGGCAGCAATAACGGCGGATCTTATTAACACGAGTGTGTCGCCGCGTCCTAATCGAGTTAGTAACACAGCCAAACCAATTACACACGCTAATAGAATTAGCCCAGGCAAAGCGGAGGCGTGATCGGATTGCGGTATTCATCTTTCGGGAAGCTGGAGGATAACTCTCGGCAGGATCTCAGGCAATAAGCGCACTGACGTCGTGTTGCGTCCGGCCCGAAACAGGAATCCCGGAATAATCACAGCCGTTAACAACATTTAGTGTACAGCGATAAATAAAGAAAGGACATTCGGACCCGAGCGAGAGACGTAAGATTTAAAACAGTCTCCATTCTGTCAAACTAGCGAAAACACCGCACAATCCAAAACATCACCATCACCAAGGGGCGGGGCTTACGGTAAACGTGACCGGCTAACCAGGAAGTGAATGTGATGTCGCTAAAATCCTTTGCGTTAGTATTAGCCGGATAACTCGCTAGCTTATTTTCTAATTCCCATCCTCAGTACAACAGCATGTTAGAGAAAGTGTTTCATTGTGCATGCTGAACATTACACCTGGTCATGAGCTGAGGAGAAAGACAGAGAGTAAGACGGAGCGAGAGACAGATCTGCAGAGACAGACAGAGAGACAGAGAGGGAGACGGGCAGCAACAAGGAAAAAATGCGAGAGAGAGAGAAATATACATGTACAGAAGAATACCGAAAGAGAGATAGTGTTAGAGGGGAAAACAGAGGGAGTGAGACAGGTAGAGTGAGACAGAGAGAGGGAAAGACAAAGAACGGGATGAACATAGAAGACGTGAGACAGAGAAAGTGAAAGAAAACTTGAGTGAGAGTGAGAAAGAGACAGACAGGTTGAGACAGAGGATGGAAGACAGAATGACATAGGAAATGAGACAGTGCGAGACAGAGAGAGTGGGAGAGAGTGTCATAGACAGAGATAATGAGACAGAGAGAGTGAGACAGAGATAATGAGACAGAGATAATGAGACAGAGATAATGAGACAGAGAGAGTGAGACAGAGATAATGAGACAGAGAGACTGAGACAGAGATAATGAGACAGAGAGACTGAGACAGAGAGAGTGAGACAGAGATAATGAGACAGAGAGAGTGAGACAGAGATAATGAGACAGAGAGA
>JAQQZT010000012.1:36773637-36787075 GCA_030068275.1 Clarias platycephalus | reverse complement strand
ACAAGAAAACACTGTGTAATGCTACATGTTGTTAGTGTTTTTTAGGTCATTGTTTTGTGGGTGACAAAGTGTGTTTGGCGGCTGTCAACCTGAATAAAGTGTTTTGGTAGTTGTAGTGAATTTTGAATCTGAAATGAACTGCTTTGCCAAGCTGAAAGTCAGTTAGGAGAATTGTGTGAAGAGTTTTGCAAAAGTGACCTAAGTATTGAGAAATGTGTCCTAGCGTCTGTAAAAAAAAAAAAACTGTAATGTCTGTTTATTCTGTACAAATAAATAATGCGAGTTTGTGCGCGTAAGTTGCTAATATGTTGTATACTCCAATTTGTACAACTTTTCTCATTTCCTAACTCTAGCTGTCTAACTCATAAGTCCATTGATCCATGTCAGATATAGTTCAATGTAGTTTTTTTGCCAAGGGTGTAAATCTGTGATAGTTAAAAAAGTGATACATTTGGTTGATAAATGTTATATATTAATTTATTTTACTTTGGATGGTAAACCATATAAAACCTCCACAGTTCATTATGAAATCTGATTGAAGCTGGTTACATTATAGTTAATTTTCACTGTGGAAACATGGACTGTTTAAAAAAAAAAAAAAAAAACAGTTTGCTAAGCACCCCTCCAGGTCTAACACCAGAGCCATGCTGGTAGAAAACCAATACCAGTTTTACAGCTCCCCTATTTTCTAGTTTTGACCTCTGTCTGTGTGTTTTTGCAGTTATTTATTTGACTACAATTACCCAGTCTGTCTGTGTATTTAACTAATATCCTCAAGACTATAAATATGATTCTTGGATAAGCCCAAGATAAGGCCTTGGTACTTAAGTCCAACTATTTCTGTAAGTTACAGGGTAATTTAAAAGTTGTTTCTATAAATTTATACTATTACCTAAAAGGTATATGCTGGACCATAACTGCTAACTAGAACAAATTGTGACCATTAGTGCAAAAATTGTCCAGTGGTCCAGATTTGATTTTCTCCACTTTAATCTCTCTGAGTTTTCTACTTCAAACACATTGTTTGCAGTAAAAAACTATTCAATTATATTCTTGTTGTAAGTTGGTTTTCCTACAATATTATGGCAATTTATATAAAATGCAACCAAATTGTGCTATGAGCTTTTGATCATTTGTAACCTTCTTTATTTCTTTTTAAACCAGTCTTTGTTTGACCATCACATGGTATGCTAACTATAATTATTGTATTAACCCAAGTAAACAGGATTTGAATATGCACCTCATCCCTGTCTTGTACAGTAGATGCAAGTTGCATCCCACAAGTGAGCTGTGTCTCATTTATTCCCTTAAGTCAGATTTTGCAAGGTTTTCTGACATTTTGTCATGTGATATTATAGTGTTTGCTGATGTTATGTTAGGTTTGCTAAGGCAGAGGTTAGAAGGCAGATTTTGTGTGTGTGTGTGTGTGTGTGTGTGTGTGTGTGTGTGTGTGTGTGTGTGTGCGTGCGTGCGTGTGTGCGTGCGTGCGTGTGTGCGTGCGTGTGTGTGTGTGTGCGTGTGTGTGTGTGTGTGTACAGATTTTGGCGTATGGAGGTTATCTGTCATACACAGTTTCCTGTGACGACGGCGGGCCAATCGAAACGTCCCATGGCTCTGATGTCATCATCGAGGTGAGCGTGTCCTGCTTGTGCCGGTGACATCACCACTGACCTTTGACCTAAAATATAACCACCGGTAAAATGGAATTAAAAATAAATAAATAGAGTAAGAAAGAGGCGTGTGTTTGTTTGTTTGTGTTTAAGGTAATTATTTATTTATTTAGCTTAGACCCAAGCTGGACTTTCTTTCTTTCGTCTTTTCTCAATTTCCTTCTTTATTTCTATCTCAATTCTATAATTTTGTGAAGCAAACAGTGATATTTTTTGTCCGTATTGTCTTTACATTTAGTACATTTTGATATTTATTTAAAAATTTTTTTAGTTTTTGTTAAATTTTTGCTAGAAATTTATAAAGGATTTTTTTTTTTAATTTAGGTAGATATTAATTTGTAATTTTTGTTTTTGTTTTATGTGTTTAATGCAATTTTTGCTGTTGTTATTCTTTGTTCCTGCAGTAACTTTTAGCTTGTAGACTTTTTTTGTAATTAATTGTTTAGTTTAAGGTATACTTTTTATCTCTAGATGTTTGTTGTTTTGTTATGTGTATCCAGTTTTCGAGCGGCTTTTATCCTTCATTTTGTAGTAATTGTGTTATTTTGGGGTATATGCCTGGTGTGTGTGTGTGTGTGTGTGTGTGTGTGTGTGTGTGTGTGTAAAATGTTTTTGAACGCGACCCCGGCTGTACGGTTCCCGCAGCAGCGTGCGGTTTCAGAGCCGTAAGCAGCGTTATTATTATTACATCCATCATCTAATCAGGTACAACAGAGCGAGGCAGTGATGTATTATGTGTTATTAAGTGTTATTAAGAGTGTTTAATGAACTCGTTCGACAATCGCTCTAACGATGGAGGGGGTGAGCTCGGGAAATTATTCTTCTGTGGAGTGTGCTAATTAGGCGAGCGATTACACCATTACACCGGCGCGTGGTCTTCAACAAGCGAACAGCGAGAGGAGGATGAGAAGAAGAAGAACAGCAGCACGTAGGAGGCGTTACAGAGACGTCCAGTGCTCGGGGTAAAGTGACGGCATGACAGACGCGCTATCATTTCTAACGCTGATTTGTGGCGTTTAGCTTCGCTCGAGCTGCATATACGCTGGTCACTAGGGGGCCGTTCGTGCATCTGAGCTAATCATTCACACAAAGTACACACTTCATTACAAACTATCAGTGTGGGAAGGACGATCGCTTTCTCCAAAGATCCTAAAACAAGTTTCCTCATCATCACTTCCTGTACCAGTCGCTTTGGACTTCCTGTACTGGATGTCTCTGCTGACTGTCCTTCTAATCTCAAAGCCTCTGAGACAGGTACTATGTGTACAAGCTCCTCCCCTTGCCCTTTTGTAACCTGTAAGCTCCTCCCCTTGCCATTCTAAAGCCTGTAAGCTCCTCTCCTTGCCCTTTTGAAGTCTGTAAGCTCCTCCCCTTGCCCTTTAGAAGTCGGTAAGCTCCTCCCCCTGCCCTTCTAAAGTCTGTAAGCTCCTCCCCCGCCCTTCTGAGGTCTGTAAGCTCCTACCCTTGCCCTTCTAGTCTGTAAGCTCCTCCCCCTGAACTTCTGAGGTCTGTAAGCTCCTCCCCTTGACCTTCCGAAGTCTGTAAGCTCCTCCCCCTGACCTTCCGAAGTCTGTAAGCTCCTCCCCTTGACCTTCCGAAGTCTGTAAGCTCCTCCCCTTGCCATTCTGAAGCCTGTAAGCTCCTCTCCTTGCCCTTTTGAAATCTGTAAGCTCCTCCCCTTGCCATTCTAAAGCCTGTAAGCTCCTCTCCTTGCCCATTTGAAGTCTGTAAGCTCCTCCCCTTGCCCCTTTGAAGTCTGTAAGCTCTTCCCCTTGGACTTTTGAAGTCTGTAAGCTCCTCCCCCTGCCATTCTGAAGTCTGTAAGCTCCTCCCCTTGCCCTTTTGTAACCTGTAAGCTCCTCCCCTTGCCCTTCTGAAGTCTCTAAGCTCCTCCCCCTGCCCTTCTGAAGTCTCTAAGCTCCTCCCCATGCCCTTTTGAAGCCTATAAGCTCCTCCCCTTGCCCTTCTGAGGTCTGTAAGCTCCTCCCCTTTCCCTTTTGAAGTCTGTAAGCTCCTCCCCCTTGCCCCTTTGAAGTCTGTAAGCTCCTCCCCTTGCCCTTTTGAAGTCTGTAAGCTCCTCCCCCTGCCATTCTGAAGTCTGTAAGCGTCTCCTCTTGCCTTTCTAAAGTGTACAAGCTCCACCTCCTGCCCTTGTGAAGCTCCTCCTCCTGTCCTCGTGAAGCTCCTCCTCCTGTCCTTGTGAAATCTACAGACTCCTCCCCTTTTAAATTCAACAAGCTCCTCCTCCTCCTGCCCTAGAGAATTAATCACCACCTTCTGAAATAAAGGAAATAAAGTTGTCCTAGAGCTTTTTATTCTTCTTCTGTCTCAGTTTGTCAATCTGTCACACTGAGACAAGGGATAAAGGCATTTCTTATTTCCTTCATCTGAGTTTATGTTAGAATTGTGTGCGCGTGTGTGTGTGTGTGTGTGTGTGTGCATGTTGATATCCTGATCAGTAGCTTGAGCACACCACTTTCTCCGACAGCGTGAGGAGAATCATCCTGCAGGATTATGGGCTGTGATTCCTGTTTCGTTTATTTGCCACCCCACTGACTGCTGGGAAATGAGGCTTTGTGGACACACACACACACACACACACACACGCACACAGGAGGATCTCAGAAAAAGGATTTATGGGAACTGTACTTTGTGTTTGCCCTGAGTTAATGAAGTGTGCACATGCAAAACAGGGTTTAAGCATCAATAATAAACACACACACACACACACACACACACACACACACAGATTAATGTTTTTTTTTTATTTTATTTTATTTTTTTATGGAAAGGCCCAAAAAGCGAAAAGATGACAAACAAACCATTGGGTCAAACAAGGAACAGTGTGTGTGTGTGTGTGTGTGTGGTTTATTGATGTTTTCTGAGAATCTATAATGAAGTTCAGTTTATTATATTCAGAAATTTAAATTAAAAGTGTAATTTTTATTGTTTACAATTGTGGGCGTGGCCAATATAGTGGGGGTGGTGCTTGAGAAAGAGGAAGAGAAATGCAGGCAGGGAGACTTTAGGCAAAGAGAGAGACTGGTGGAGACAAAGAGACTCAGACTAAAAAAAGAGAGACAGAGACAGAGAGACTCATGTGGAGAGAACTGTAGAGACAGAGAAAGAGAGACAGATTGAAAGAGAGAGACAGAGGGAGACTCAGAGAGAGAGAGAGAGAGACAGAAAGAGAGACTCAGACCGAAAGAGACAGGTAGAGTCATACAAAGATTTAGACGGAGAGAGACTCAGTTAGAGAGAGAGACAGGGGGACACAGACAGAGATTTAGACGGAGAGAGACTCAGTTAGAGACAGGGGAGAGACAGGGGGAGAGAGAGAATGAAAGAAGGAGACAGAAAGAGACAGGGAGAGACAGAGAGAGTAAGAGACAGGTAGAGACAGAGACAGAAAGAGACAGGTAGAGACAGAGAGAGTAAGAGACAGGTAGACACAGAGACAGTAAGAGGCAGGTAGAGACAGAGAGAGTAAGAGACAGGTAGACACAGAGACAGTAAGAGGCAGGTAGAGACAGAGAGAGTAAGAGACAGGTAGAGACAGAGAGAATAGGAGACAGGAAGAGACAGAGAGAGTAAGAGACAGGTAGAGACAGAGACAGGTAGAGACAGAGACAGGAAGAGACAGGTAGAGACAGAGAGAATAAGAGACATGTAGAGACAGAGAGAATAAGAGACATGTAGAGACAGAGAGAGTAAGAGACAGGTAGAGACAGAGACAGAAAGAGACGGAGACAGTAAGAGACAGGTAGAGACAGAGAGAGTAAGAGATAGGTAGAGAAAGAGACAGGTAGAGACAGAGAGAGTAAGAGATAGGTAGAGAAAGAGACAGGTAGAGACAGAGAGAGTAAGAGACAGGTAGAGACAGAGAGAGTAAGAGACAGAGAGAGTAAGAGACAGGTAGAGACAGAGAGAGTAAGAGACAGGTAGAGACAGAAAGAGACAGGTAGAGACAGAGAGAGTAAGAGATAGGTAGAGACAGAGAGAGTAAGAGACAGAGACAGTAAGAGACAGGTAGCATCAGAAAGTAAAACAGTCAGAGACTGAAACTGAATGAGACTCAGACGGACAGGTCTGCAGTAGATGACGGTCTCTCTTCGTGTGCTTTCAGGGCAGCAGTCTGCGTTTGACAGACAGACACTCAGAGGTGGTTCCTGCTCCGCGATTAGCCGGAGCGATGAGGAGGCGGGTCTCCCTGAGACCAGAGAGTTTCCGTCTCCTCGATTCCGATGCGGCGGTCAGTAAGAGTGACTTCATCACTGTGCTGCTGAGACTGAGACACATCCGAGTCAGAGCAGCACACTGTCTCCAACACAGGTCAACACACACATGCTGAACCAAACACATTTATTCACATTGTAATTGAAATATTTCAATAGTCTATAGTTTTGTGTGTGTGTGTGTGTGTGTGTGTGTGTGTAGTCTGTCCTCAGTCAGTATGGAAGTCGCCTCTGCAGACTCTCGCTCCGGAGTTCCTGCCCAAGCTGTCGAGGTCTGTGTGTGTCCTCATGGTTACACCGGCACTTCGTGTGAGGTACACACACACACACACACATTATCTATATACAAAACAAATGATTGGTCAGAATACAGAATGCGGTAATGCATCTATAACGAGCCCAAACCTTACAACACACAAACGAACAACACGACACAGCATGGCTTACACCAAATACATGGCAAGGCGACTATGAAAACTGAACCTTTAACGATGTACGTCCTGTATAGATCACTATATGTTCATTCTTGAAATTCTTGAAGATGAAAATCAGTTTGTCTCATACAGTATGCTCTGAAACTCTCTTGCTAATTAAAGCAGTAATGCGAAGCACCACAATGAGATAAAACAGGTGTCATTAGAACAAACGCATCCACAGCAGTCCGAGGTGAGGGCGCGTAAAATACCCAAACTGAGAGCCCGGTGTTATGCGCTAAAATCAAAATGTTGAGTAAAAGTGTTGTTATGATCAGTCATGTGCCGGATTCAATAATCTACTGTAAACAGGGAGTGTGTTTGACTGATGAGGACAGAAGGACAGCTTAGCGTAAACAAGGCGTAAGATACTCAACCTTACAGAATGTGATTTCTTTGTATTAATAAGTTAGACAGAGAGTTCTGCTGTACAGAAAGACACACAGACATGTACGTGGACTTCAACCTCAAATAATAATAATAATAATAATAATAATAATATCACTGATTTAATCTTTTAACTGTTTCTACTCTTTAACCATCAATGATGCGTACTAACGCTATAAACACACAAATGCAGCATGTGTGTGTTTGTGTAAGTACTATTTAAAGAAATTTTCCCCACCTCTCTCTCTCTCTCTCTCTGTCTGTCTCTAACACATTTTGTGTGTGTTTGTTACAGACGTGTGCAGAAGGCTACAGGAGGGTTAATGGAACCCTACACCATGGCGTGTGTGAGCGCTGTCAGTGCCATGGACACACGTCGCACTGTGATGACATCACTGGACACTGCCTGGTAAAGTATAACAGTTACAGAAAATTTACCAACCCCCTCTGGACCAATCAGAATCCCAAAATTCAGCCGCGACTGAGGACGAGTCAGAAATATTGCATGTACAATTGACCTCATAAAGGAGCCACGGCTCAGATCACACACCGCAAGTTTTCTAGGTTTTCGCTTGTTCATCCCTTGAGAACAGAGGAGAGACAGTAGGAACATCAGAACTGAGTTTATTTTTAAAATTAGCACCTTCAGAGTTCCAGCGTGAAGACACCACACCACCCACATTCCTCTAACCGAGCTGGAATTGGCATTCCCTCAATCTAACGACTCAAAGTTAGTTACATAACATCATGACTGCAAGAAAAAGTTTCAGTCTTTAACGCGAGAACCTGTATAGGAGAAGGACAGGAAGAAACCGTGATGGGATGGGATCATGTGGGAACTTTACGTCCCGATCTCCATTAGCTTATCTACAAAGTTCTGCCTCAGTTCCTAAGGGTTTCTAGAACTCAGAGAACTTCATGTCTAAAGAAAGGTTCCTCAAGAGGGTATTTAGATCTTACAGTACATGGGTTCTGTTCTGAGTGGAAACGTCTACTCAAAGACATTTGAGTAACAAAGATCTGTGGATATCGTCAATCATTCAGGTCATGGTTATCCTGAAGGTGAGAGACAGAAAGAGACTCAGACAGAGAGAATGCGAGACAGGTATAGACAAAGAAAGAGACTCAAATGGAAAGAGAGAGGAAGACATTCAGACAGAGAGCGGCAGGTAGAGAGAAGATTGAGGTTCATGAAGATGTTTCACTTCTTGTCTGATCAAGACGAGAACCGGTCATGATTAGGAAGTCTTTCAGATGTGCAGTGAAATGTCTTCAAGAACTTCAAGCAAGTCGAGTTACCTCTAAACTACAATGAAAGAGCCCGTTTAAGTTCTTCAAAATGTTCCTTGATGGACATTTTGATTGTTAAGTATCATTTCTATAAAGGTTTAATTTAGGTTATGGATTTTCCTTCAAGAAGCCACTTTGGGTTCTAGCATGTATACAGCAGGTGGTGCTAGATTGAAAGGTTCCTAAAGGTTCTTCAGTCTGTGCCTCTAGGGGCAGCTTTTAAAACTTAACACTTACAGTATTAGGGAAGTTTCCCTTTAAAAGGAGGCAGAACCTGTTTAGAAAGCTTTAGGATGACCATGATGTCCATCAAATTATCCAGGGAGAACATGAGTGTGAGATTTGTCACGATGTGTTTTTAATGCATGTGTGTGTGTGTGTGTGTGTTTAACAGGGATGTAAACACCATACCACAGGCCCAAACTGTAATATGTGTGCCCCTGGTTACTATGGCGATGCTACCAGAGGAAGCTCATATGACTGCCAGCCATGCGCCTGCCCTCTCCAGGATCCCTCCAACAAGTGTGTGATGTCACTTCCTTTCTACATATTTCATGTGAACCATGTGAGATAATATCCTTAAGACCTCTTTAGAACTTGACAGAGCTGAAGAAAGTCCTTCACTTTTTCTTTTAAATAATTCCAAGTCCTTTAGTTTCTCTAAAACTTAACGTCCTTCAGTCTTTCTTTTTTTAAGGAACTCTAAGGTTTTTAGTTGTTCTTTTTACTGAACTCTATGTTCTTCAGTTTTTCTCTTTTAAGGAACTCTAGGATCTTTTGTTGTTCGTATTAAGGAACTCTGGGTCCTTCAGTTTTCATTTTGAAGGATCTCCAGGTTCTTTATTTTTTTCTTTTTAACCAACTTTAGGTTCCTCATTTTTTCTTTATTAACTTTATTTTCCTCTCTCAGTTGAGTAAATATTCTATGCAGGTATTTAGAGGAGTGTTGTTGTTTTTTTTATCCATGTGAGTGAGGTTTATAAGGTAAACCACGTCAATAATCTACTTAATTGTTTAAAAAAAAAACATTAAGGGACCTTTCAGACAAGCTGTTCTCACACGTGCCACACGTTTACAGCTAAAACTACATTTATAGCTTAAAACTCTTAAAGTTTCTTTCAGTGTTGCCAACTTAGCGACTTTGTCGCTAGATTTAACGACTTTTCAGACCCCCTTGACGACTCTTTTTTCAAAAAAGCAAATCTAGCGACTTGTGTCAGATTATCCTAATCATTCCTGAATACCGTACGCTGTGTGAGAGAATAACGAAAGCATTCTGTGGCATAAATTATATCTATTTGCATTTTACTTGTAAATATAACTGATATTATCACAACACATATGCTGTCTTTAACTTACCTACAGTAGTGATTTTGTCCAACACAGTTATGAATCCGGATTCCGGAATTATTTCATTGCAGAGGATGTACAGTAACTGCTGGTTAATAAGTTCCGTTGTTGTTGTCTGACAGAAAATATGTAACGCAATTGATAACAGTTTTATATTGTACACGTGAGGAAGGATTAGGGAAAACACGCAGAATGCAAATACGACGTAATTACGTCATCAATATGCAAATATACGCATGACATCATCTAGCGACATTTGGCGACTTTTCGAGCAGACTTTAGCTACTTTTCATTGAAAATAGTTGGCAACATTTGGTTTCTTTGCTTCATCCCAAACAGAAAAAAAAGTTTTCTATA
Organism: Clarias platycephalus; assembly: GCA_030068275.1. Classification (NCBI taxonomy): domain Eukaryota; kingdom Metazoa; phylum Chordata; class Actinopteri; order Siluriformes; family Clariidae; genus Clarias; species Clarias platycephalus. Next base: position 36,777,313 of record JAQQZT010000012.1, on the reverse strand, counting down.
TAAACCTGAATAATGCGAAAAGGTCATAATAAGAATCCCTTTGGAAAAAGTACTTAGTTGTCAGTGGATCTCTTCAGAAACTTTTTAATAATTCCAGAATGTTTCTTAGAGAACTCTTTACGATGTATTGTCACTTATAAAAACAAAAGCCCAGGTGGTTCCGATAATTTTGGTGTTTAATTTGTGACATTACTGCACAAGAAACATGAAGGCTTCTTTAGTTCCTGATTGTTCCAATGAGCGAAATCTTCCTGACAGATCCAGATCTGCCCTAGCTGAGGCGCTAAGCTAACAATCACTCCACTCTTGCATGCTAATGGCTAATCCCTTCTGTTCAGCCTTGGAGGGCAACAGAACCCAGCAGCTGAACATTCCACTGCCCTCGAGCACAGAGGCTAAAGAAAGAGAAGCCCTCCCTTCTCCCCATCCCCTCCACCACCACCACCACCACCACCACTACCACCACCAGCAGTAGCAACAACATTCCCAATAAACTGCCCCAGCCAGGAATGCGACGGTGTCGGAAATAGCCGGTGTGCGGCCTGAAACCTGACCTGACCTTCCCTTCCTGGCCAGCTATCTTTGGGGTCTCTGTGGTTCTCAGCAGCAGTTTGTCTCAGACATGCCGAGGTGCTCGTGTGGTGTGTAATGATGGCATCTCTCACACGGTTCTTTTTGCTTTTTCTTGTTTTGGTGACGGCGTTTGCACAAAAACGACGCAGCTTCAGTCCAACCTGCCACCAGGACGAGGACGGTCAGCTGGTCTGTGATCAGTGCCGAGTGGGTTACACCGGCCCTCGCTGCGACAGGTGAGCTAATTTTTATTTTGGAAAAAAAAAGCTATAAAAAATTACTGCTTGTTGTTGTAACATGAAAAAAAAAGTATATATATCGCTTATTCACAAATTTCGTAAACTAAACCGGGAGCTTATAACCAGTGACTTGATTTTGAGGCAAACTCCCCCCACTTTTAAATGATTTACTTTCTTAATCAACATCACACCAGTTCTCCGATTTAGACTTTGAGAGGTCTGCAAGTGTGTAAAGTGTGTGTACCTACTGTAGGCTTCATGAGTGTGTGTTTTAGTCTGTATGTGTGAAAACATTCTGGTGTTCGTGAAATGGTGAAGTCTTTAAACAGGTGAATGAACATGGCAGGTGCAATTAAAAATAAACGGTTCTGTAGACTCTCTAAATGAACCATTGTTGATTTGGTTCATCTTCATGGCATGTTTGTGGTTGTAAGCATTTGCTGCTGTTAAGACACAATACAATTGCATTATTCTTTATTTTTAAATATCCAGATTTTTATTCAAATCTTATTTTTTCTTCTATAAAATGGTTCTACTGTGGAGAAATTCCAGCTAAAACACAAGAGCTGCAGTTTTGGAAACAGGGTACAGTTTGGCCCTTGAAACGGTAGCTACAGTTACAATATCTTGTTACCATGGCGCCTCTTAGTGGGTGGGATATATTAGGCTGGAAGTGAACATTCTTTTGGGGTATCATGATGGTTAGAGTTGGAGTTTGGGGCGTCAAGATAATAAGAGGTGGAGTTTGGGGCATCAGTATGACAGAAAATGGTGGCATTAGAATGGTAGGAACACCAGTTTGGGGCATCATCATTGAAGGAGGAGAGGTTGGCGGCATCAGAATGGTAGGTGGACCGGTTTATGGGGTCCGGTTGGTACTAGGTGGTTTTGGGGGCATTGGGATGATAGGATGTGGGGTTTGGGCCAACAGCATGGTAGGAGGTGGGGTTTGGGGCATCAGAATTAGTCAGAAAGTGAATATTTTGTCTCAGAAGTTGATGTCTTGGAAGCGGAAAACATGGTCAAGTGTAAAGTGTGAACTAGAAGACTGCATCAGAGCAACTCTGAAACTGCAGCTCTTGTGGGAGGTTCCCGGTCTTCAGCAGTCAGGACCTTCCAAAAGTCCTCCAATGGAGAAAAAAACTGTAAACCTTAGTGGCCAGGGGTCACTAATGCATGTGGAGCAAAGACTGGCCCATGTAGTCTGATCCAATTGAAGAGCCACTGTAGCCCAAACTGCTGAAATGGTTCTGATAGAAAGGAGTGAGAACACACAGTGCATCACGGTTTTAGTGGCACAATGGGGACCTGCTAAATATTGGTCATAATATTGGTCAAAAGTCATTCGCCCTCTAGTTGACCATGCAGAATGTCTTGAATTCTAATTTGGTAAAAGGTTCTGTGTTTTTACTCTTTCAAAAAACATTCCAAGTAGAACCCTTGTTAAAAACGCAAGAACCTTATGGATTGTAGTATTGTACTGTAGATGTGTGCGGCTAATGAGTAGAACTAGGCGGTTCTTTAAGGCTTTGCTCATCATTTATGGTTCCTTTACTTCTAACACTTTACTTCTACTTAAAAACAGTGAAGCGCTCCTTTACATGTTACTCAGAAAGGAAGGAATGATAAGATAAATACAGGACAAAATGAAAGACAAAAAGTCATTGATAAAATAGAAAAAGGTAGAAAGAAAGAAAGAAAGAAAGAAAGAAAGAAAGAAAGAAAGAAACTAATTCATTCATTTACTGGGGACTGATAGGTAATGTCTACTTATTATTTTGTTTAGACTTAACAAAAGCACTACAAATCTTCTTAGCAAATCCTTGGGGCCAGTGGTAGCTCAGTGGTTAAGGCATTGGACTACGGTTCGGAAGATCCCAGGTTCAAACCCCACGACCACTGTTGGGCCCTTGAGCAAGGCCCTTAACCCCCAATTGCTCAGACGTATAATGAGATAAAAAAATGTAAGTCGCTCTGGATAAGAGCGTCTGCTAAATGTAAAATAAATAAATAAGGCTTGTTACCTTCAAAGAACCTTTTAAGGAACTAATTTGGTGCCGAGACAAAAATAAAAGTTGACTTCACACTCTTTAGATGAGACACTGGACTGCTGACGACTCCTGAGCTTTCATTGTCTCTCGTGGGAGGAGTGTGTATCTGTCTGTGTGTGTGTGTGTGTGTGTGTGTGTGTGTCTGCGTGTGTGTATGTATGTGTGTGTTTCGTGCCAGGTTTAATTTCACACGAAACCACTGAACGCGAGCAAAAATAGAACCTGGCTCGCAAAAAAGGGTTCTGTGACCTTTGACCCCACCGCTACAGACAGATGGAAGGAAGCGTCCTCTGTGATGTGCTGAAGAGGCGCCGAGCTCCGAACTTAACCTGTGATTAATATACTACAGATGGACAGAGAGGAGGAGAGTGAGGGAGAGCGACATAAAGAGAGAGAGAGAGAGAGAGAGAGAGAGTGAGAGAGAAAGTGATATAGAAAGTATAAAACAAAATGGAGTGAGAGACAAAAATAAATCTCCTCATTATAGGAGGTGGAATTCCGAAACATCACAAAGAATTGACGTGGAGTTTGGGGCATCAGGATAATAGAAGGCAGAGTTTAGGGCATCAGGATGGTACTAGGGGGCATGAGGATGGTAGGAGGCATAGTTTGGCCATGAGGATGGTAGGAGGTCGTGTTTGGGGTATCAGGATGGTAGGAGGTGTAGATTGGGGCATAAGAATTACAGCAGATGGAGTTTCGGGTTTCAGAATGGTAGGAGGTGTAGTTTGGGGTTTCAGAATGGTAGGAGGTGTAGTTTGGGGTATCAGGATGGTAGGAGGTGTAGTTTGGGGTATCAGGATGGTAGGAGGT
>JAQQZT010000012.1:36726750-36745350 GCA_030068275.1 Clarias platycephalus | reverse complement strand
TGTGTGTGTGTGTGTGTGTGTGTGTGTGTGTGTGTGTGTGTGTGTGTGTGTGTGTGTGTGTGTGTGTGACAGAGAGAAAGAACTTCAAATCCAATACATGCTATACAGTATGTACACCATTGATACACCATGTGGCAAAAAGTGTGTAATAATCTGTAATCTCTGTGTGTGTGTGTGTGTGTGTGTGTGTGTGTGTGTGTGTGTGTGTAGCATCCTGGCCGAGGCTAAGAACCTCTCCTTCAATGCCACGGCCGCGTTCAACGCCTACAGCAACATCAAGAACTACATTGACGAGGCGGATAAAGCGGCCAAGCAGGCGAAAGCTACGGCTACGGAGGCAGTGCAGCTGGTACACACACACAAACACACACACACACACACACACACACACATATATATATATATATATATACAGGACACTGATTTGTGTGGTGTTTTTATTTCTTTGGTTAACATGAAACTGTTAAAAAGTTGGTTTGTTATTTTCAACCAATCAGAGTGCTGCGTATTAAGCTCCGCCCCCAACTGATTCCTGATCCCCATACAAATATCAAGAGTTATTAAGCTTCCTTAAAAAACAACTGTTTAAATGATTGTTTGGCTGGTTAGCGAAGTTTGTTCAACCAATCAGCATCCAGTTTATCAAGCTCCGCCTCTACAAGTTCCTGCTTCATAGCAAAGTAGCAAAGGAACTGAAATCAGCCCTGGTTCCTTTGGTGGAACGTTCCTGGAAAGGTTCCTTTGGATGACATTTACTGATAAAAATGTATAAAGCACACACACACACACACACACACACACACACACACACACACACACACACACACACACACTAAGAGAGCAAAAGCAAATGGAGAAGAAGGAGAAATGCTTCAGAAGGTAATCAAGCAGTAATACACACTGAGTTGGAAAGAAAGATGAAATTTATTCTCTCTCTCTCTCTCTCTCTCCCTCCTCCATTCTGAGGCTCATAAAAATCTAAAAACCGAGCGACTCTCCAAACGCAATATACAAAAGGAGAAATGAGTGTGTGTGTGTGTGTGTGTGTTTGTGTGTGTGTGTGGTGGAGGGAAATGAAACTGCAATTGCACCAAAACAAAATGAATATGCTAAACAAGCTGAATGTTAATGTGAAGCAGGAGAGCAGGTTTTTATTCACAGACCATCATTCTGTGTAAAAATTAAATTACCTCAGTCTATTTATGCAGCACGTTTTTGTGTCAGCACGTGTGTTTGTATGCGTGTGTATGTGAGTGTGTAAGACGAGGCAATGAGCTCTGTTTTTCCTCCGTAAAGGCCACGGGACCGAAGGGCGCTCTGAAAGATGAGGCTAAGAGCTCGGCACAAAAAAGCCAGCATCTGTGGAACGAGGCCAAGAACCTCGAGAACGCAGTGAGAGGTAAAACTATTATATAAAGTCATTCATAAACGTTTAGTGATAAATGTTTATCTTATGCAAAACATGGAGTCTGTGGCTGGCCTGCAATTAGGAACAATTTTACCTAGCTAGGTAAATTATCATTAGGTTTTTCAATAGCTTGTGAAAAGCAGTTTTGTAGAAGACCAGCAGATGGCAGCACGAGGCTGAACGATATCATCAGTCAGTGTGCCAAAAATATGAAAAAGAATCGTCAGTGTTACCTCTTGTTTGAACAACCGCTCAACAATTACCCAACCTATTCCCAAAGTCACACCAGTAGCTCAAGGCTAGTGGGTTAATTTAGCCCTTAAAAATTTGCAACAAGCTATGTTAGCTTAGACAAAGTAAATAACTGTTCAATTTTATTGTGCTTTCATTTCCTTAAGACTTGAAAAACGGGAAAAAATGCTTCAGAAGATTTCATCTTGATTCATCTCAAACCTATAGTATTGTAGCTATTGCTAGCTAAATACCAGTGCCTCATCTTTACAGAAATGTCCGCGTTAGCTTTTGTCTGTAACTAATTAGCAGATATTAACACAAATGTATTGCTGCTGTAGCTAGCTAACACATCACACATGGTCAACTGGCCAAGCTAGGTAATTTAGTTTTGAGTTTGGCATTAGCTTGTGAGACAGGAATATTCACAGAAAGTATGTTTTTATGTTTCCTTTTTAACACAAAGATTGTTGTAAATTTGTTAATTAGCAATTACATTTGCTGATATTTATTGCACAAATGTATTGCTAACTACAATAACTAACGCAGCTCATGTAGTCAACTTGTAACATCAGTTAACAATTAAGCAAGAAATTTGTAACATTCAAATAGTAGCTTATGTCTAGCTGGATAATTTAGTTATGAAAATTTGAAAGAAAAAAAAAACTATGTTAGCTTAGAAAAAATAAGGAATTTTGTACAGTTTTGAAGGCTGTGAATTTCTCATTATAAATTGTCTAATTTACTGTATGTTGGTTTCGCACAAATAACAGTTATGAAATTGGATGCTAAGCTCTGGTACTATACTTCTTCCCCTATACACCTTATAGGGTTTATTTGTTTTATTTGTTTTCACCCCGGAGGTTAAAATAGTCCTTCCGTGCCCTCGCTAACAGTCGCTCCAGCTCCAGCTGTCTGGCTCAAGCAAAGAATCTGGCAGTTCACTTCTTATTTTTTTTATGCTTTTGTCCCTTTAGAGAATGGAGATAATTTGGGAGTTCTGCAGCTTCGGCTCAAAGGCGCCGATGCCAAGAACAAAGACCTGCTGAAGGGCCTGAAAGAAAACTTGGCAATGCTCCGAGCCATCCCTAACGGTTTGTGTGTGTGTGTGTGTGTGTGTGTGTGTGTGTGTGTGGACAAATATGTCTTGAAATTAAACACTGTTTACCCAATTCGCACCTAATTAAATAGTGCTGTGTATGCACTCTACTGTTTAATGTTTGCCTCAGTAAAAAGTTTTACTACTTTTCAGAAATTTATAGCTGCACATGCTCAAAAACATACTGTATATATATAATACAATAAAATCTGCTTGTGTACGAGCTCTCAGTTTCTATAATATACAGTATATTCTGCTACACTGTAGATTCCTCAGGGTCCTCCAGTTTCCTCCCACAGTCCAAAGACATGCAGATTAGGTTAATTGGTGTTCCCAAATTGCCCGGGAAGTATAAACTGTATCATGTAAATTATCAAGTTAGATCTAAAGTGAAGAATAGTAGATTTGTAGATTAAGTTAGCAGTATAGGGATTTTCATAAAGATTGTACTTAATTGTACATTGAAATAATACTTTGACAAACTGTCTAGTAGACATATACAGTGTAAAGGTACCCAATATTGCTTTAAGACTTTAAAGGGCAATTTTTTTGTGATTTTTTTCCCAAGACTTTAATTTTAAGGATTTTAGTGTAAAGTTGATATTCTTAAGTTTTAAATTCTTCATGTTTTTGATTCACTGTAAAGTTTCTGTAAACTCTTTACTGAAGCAAACTTTGGTAATGTATTCATAAAGCCCTAAATCTGACTAACCTTATAAAATTTTATATTTTAACTGTAAAGTTTACTGTAAAGATGTTTAGAGGTTATTAAGCTCAAGACCTTTTAAAAAAATATTTTCCCCATTAACATGTCAGTAATTTTTAGGTTATTAATCATTATTGTTGTCACAGTAAAAAATAAATAAATAAATAAATAATTAATTAAATAAACTCACTTTCTCTTTTCATAAATTCTTATTTTTTCAATCACCAGTACTGTAAAGTTCGTGTACAACCCATTTTTTCTCACCTCAGATACGGCTGCTAAGCTCCAGGTCACAAAACAGAAAGCAGGCAAAGCTAACGACACGGCGCACGAGGTTCTGGCTCGGCTCAAAGACATGAACCAGAACTTGATGGGGCTGAATCGCAACTATAGCAAACTGAAAGATGACATCAAAAAAGCCAACAACCTCATCCAAGACCCTGAGAAAAATAGTATGTCCTAATTTTTAGCCATTATTGTAAGGTTAGCTAAAATTACAATACTTTGTAAATTTAAGTTTTTTAACAGATATTTTGTCCATCAGCAACTCATTTAAAGGAGCCAGGATTAATTTCCAGGATTAATTAGTTTCTATTAGTAATTATAGTGGACTATTGTTTTGAAAAATGATCCATTAAAAGAGTCAGCGTTTGTTTAAAATCTTTAGGACGCTGCTTCAGATTTCATTCCTAGAATAATTCAGGCATTTTAATGATGTACTGTAGAACTGTCCTTGATTGCTGTCCTGCTTTCTTTAAATCTTGTGTGATTACTAGTGTCTCGATGTGTCTTACAATCACATGTTTATCCTTTTGTTTCTCCTCCCACATTTTACATTACCAAACATCAACAGCGATAAGTATGTATTCCAGTTTCTATTCACTACCTCTATGGCTTCAGCATGCTTCAACCTCCACCATCCACGCCGACGCATGCTCATCGCTTCAGTCGTCCTTCCCTTCCTTTCTTTATATTATTTATTTTTCAGCAGCAATGCTAAAACCAGTCATAAAACATGCTAGCCCAGTGTGCACTTTAGCTGAAATTATGCTAATCATTAGCACACACTTACCCTGCTTTTTAGTGCTTTTTAGTTTTTAACACGTCCTTGTCGACTCTCCGGCGTTAGGTCAAAGGCATCCAAACTTTCCCAGAAGGCATTGCAATGTGACACCACTTTCGCAGAATTGTCTTTAAATCAGCTTAAATTGTTAAATTTACCTGTTTTTTACACTGCAGAAATTACATAGTGTTTGTTGAAACTAAATATGGATGAATATGAATAACACACTGTAATTTTATAATTTTTCTTTAAAGGACCAAAATTGCTTGTTTGTGTTTGCAAGCTAACTTTAGTTAATAACTTTTAAAGTTGCAAAATATACCTAAAACAGTTTAAACAATTCTATACAGGTGATCTGTAACCTTTCTACAAAATAATTTTACAAAATCCTATTAAATGTCCAAATATAAAAAAATCACCAAAAACAAAAAATCATTTTGCATCTATAGCTAATTTATAAGATATTTCTTAGAAATATTTTTTTCACTGTAAGTTTATAAAATCATTATATATACTTAAAACCAAGTTTTGTTTTTTCATTTTATTCTTTATTTACTTTTTGCTGAAAATATCCAGAATTTTTGAGGATGAACATCTAAGATTGTAAATTTTTCAAAAAATAAAATGAATAAATTATACACATACACATTCAAAGTCTATTACATTAAAAACATTAATAATTTAATTACAAAGTTAGGGTGTGTTTAATAATAATAATTTATACAGGTATATTGACAATATTTTTTTGCAGTGATGAAATAAACAAATTAATAAATATGATCAATATTTTCACAATGTAAAAAAAATATATAATTGTATATGAAATTTTTTGAAATAATAATAAAGGCATTTTAAATAATTAGAATTCAAAATGCCTTTAACGTCTAAAGGTGTAAAGTTTTACATTCAGAGTGTAAAAACAGGTGTAAACCATTTTATTGGATATGATGTAAGAAGTTGACAGGGACGTGGTAATTTCTGGGCATGGGGTCACTCGTATTTCTGTAATTTTCTGTGCCTTTGATTTCCCTTAACAGCCTCAGCTGAGTAAGATTTTTAAAATGTAAAACAGTACAATTCTTCTTTTTATTCCATCTATTCTCTTTTTATTATCTGCTATGTATATATTCACACCTTGTTCCTTATATCCAGTTGCTCATGTACATTTACAACGTGTGTGTGTGTGTGTGTGTGTGTGTGTGTGTGTGTGTGAAGTCCATGCAGCCGGTGCTAAAGTGAAGGACCTGGAGGATGAGGCTGAGCGCCTGTTGGAGAAGCTGAAGCCGATTCGCGAGCTGCAGGACAACCTGCGGAAAAACATCTCGCAGATTAAAGAGCTCATTAACCAGGCTCGCAAACAGGCCAACTCTGTGAGTCTTTATAAGAAATTCTGATTTATCTCTTGGTATTCCATGATTATAAATATGGTCTATAAAACTGAATTTACAGTACAGTAAAAGAAAGTGCTCTTGACACTGTAGTACCGGCACAGGCCACCTGGGGGAGAAGCACAGATTGTCCAGCTAGCTAACCTAAAGTACCTGTACGTGATGTAGCAAGCCGGTGGTATTAAAATGAATAAAACTAAAGTTGCAAGAAATAATTTTATTGTGAATCAATATAAAAATTTGATATGGATATCATTTTCGCACTTGATTGCCCTTATATGTTTATGATCTACTTTGCAAAAATCCGTTACAGTGTTTTGACTCACAGTGATCTAGAAGATAGAATAAATAAAATAATAATTGAAAAAACCCGATGCGGTTTGCGCAAACGGACAAACGGATTTTAATTCAGGGACAATTTGCCCCGGTATTTATTAATTACTTGGTTATTTGTTTTTCCTTTCATTTTAATTAAATTAAATTTAATTAAAAAAGATCTTTAATCCCATGCCACATTTACTGTATGTTTTGTGCTGTGAAAAGGTATTTGTCACAAAATAAGGGGATTAATATTTCACATAAGGACAGGCAGGTTTGCACAGTTCTTTTTATCATTTATTTAAAAATACTTACTTGGGGTAACTTTTTGTAATTCTAAAATTAGTTTGATGATCTGAATCATTTAGTGTAACAAATATGCAAAAACAGCAGTGTACATATTTATAGTAAACATATTTGGTGAATTGTACACAAATGCTTGTGTAACTGAACCTCGCTGTTTTTCATGCTGTATTTTGTTGTTAACGTGAATATCCGCATTATTTTCACTAAGAAAGGGAAGGTGTTTGTTACAGAGCGTAGAGTAATCTTGACATGACATGACATCCGTCTTTATGTAAGTCCTTGCCATTTCTATGGATTGTATCTGAGCACAGGGGCACCACCCTACCCGCCCCACCCCCCACCTCCCTTTAGACCTTGCTCAAGTGTCCATCAGTGGTAACCTTAACCACCGAGCTACCCCTGTTGTGTAATGACGGTTATGTATTTAAAATATAGCTAATATTTATTATTGGTCCTAAACAAAATGCAAAACCTTAAGAGACATTATTGTTTTGTCTCGCTCTACTGAGCATACACTCAAAAAAAGGTTTACTGTAGCCGATATACAGTAGATAAGCCAATAGAAGCAACTACACCTAACTACATCTAAACTACAAGCCTAAAAACGTCATTTAAGAAATGAATAAGATGTTGCTCCGTTGCCTAAATGGATATCTCCAGTATTATATGGTTATATTCTGTAGATTAACGTTATTCTTCCTGACATTTGACCCCCAGATCAAAGTGTCAGTGTCCTCTGGGGGAGACTGTATCCGCACCTACAGGCCGGACATTAAGAAAGGCGGCTACAACACCATCACCCTAAACGTCAAGACGCTCGCCGCAGATAACCTGCTCTTCTACCTCGGCTCAGCCAAATTTGTAAGTAACACACACACACACACACACACACACACACACACACACATTAAGGTTTATTTCCTCTTTGATGTCTACTCTGTTCCTGTACATTCAGCTGTTTGGGTCACACTTGTTGGCAAAAATCTGATAAAAGTCATTTTTTTATATTTAAACCTTTTTTGAGGGGCGGGGCCATGCACCAGCTGTGTTGTGATGTCACAACAAATCTCTGGAGCTTTAAACCAGTCGCAGCCGATAAGCAAATTACTCCAGGGTGACTAGTAGTGGCCATCTTTTATTCTAAAGAGAGATATAAGGCGCCAAAAGCAACCAGAAATGAGTTTTACTGGTTTAAAACAACATGTTTATGATAACAACAACAACACACACTGTGATCTCACACTCTTTACACCACTGCAATAAATAAACAAAGGAAGAAAGAACGAAAGGAAGGAAGGAAGGAAGGAAGAACACAGTGTTGTAGATTTTGTACAAACCAGACAGCAGTGTAGTAACAATTCATGTTCAGTAATAAATACTAACAATGAAATATATTTATTTCTACACTCGTCTCTCCCGCTTTCCCTCTCTCCCCCTCTCTCTCTCTCTCTTAAGTGAAACCGGAGAAAGCTTATTATCACTTAAGCCGTGTGCAGGAGGAGTGCGTGTTTCCTCACCGCTGCTTTAATGAGGAAACATTAAAATGCACATCGTGTTTATTACTTCAAACCCACAGATAAGCAGCCATTACCTGCGGCTAAGAGGGAAACAATAAAAGCTTATTACTACTTCTGTGGACCTAATACAATCCACACACACACACACACACACACACACACATTCCCGCGAGAAGGTGTGTGATCAGGGCAGTGAGGCAGCAGCAGCAATTAGCCTGGAGTTTAAACTGAGGCTGTTTCACGCTGATTTCCCCTGAGACGTCTCAAACACACACACACACACACACACACACACACACATTGGGCATTGCCTCAGAGTTTACTTGTGTGTGTGTGTGTGTGTGTGTAGGTGGATTTCCTGGCGATCGAGATGAGGAAGGGCAAGGTGAACTTCCTGTGGGACGTGGGGTCAGGGGTCGGCCGAGTGGAGTATCCCGGCCTCGCCATTAACGATGGAAACTGGCACCGGATCAAAGCCTCGCGGTACACACACACACACACACACACACACACACACAATTATCTAATATTATGTGTATGTACAGCAAAAATAGATGTTCTGTACTAAGAAATAAAGAAAAGAAAGACAGAAGGAAACATCATCACAGGTATAGTTCAGGACAGGTGTGTTTCTGTTTCAGTATGGATCTGAATGGCAGTATTTCCGTTTGGCCCCTGGAGGGCCCCAAAGCGAGCATCGTCCCAACCTGGCAGAGTGCTAAGTCACCTGAGAGCTACACGCTGCTGGATGTGGATCAAAACGCTTACCTGTTCGTAGGAGGAATGCTGGGCAGTGTAAAGGTACACTCAGCAGCACTGCACACACTTCAGGGGAAAGACGGAAAAATGGGAAAAAAGTGAGTGAGAAAAAAAGTAGAGGGTGTGGAGAGACCAGGCAAGACAAGGCTGGACCAGGATGACAATACAATATAACAGTACAGTAAGTGAAGGAAGATGGGGAGATGGAACTTGAGGAAAGAAAGAGAAAAAAGAGAAAATGTAGTAGCGACTGGAAAGGAAGAATGGAAAATATGCAAGTGTAGGCAGATGTAAGAGGTGGAAAATGGCCAAACTGTATAGAAAGGGATTTGAGGGAGGAACTGTAAAATGAGCTTGAAGGGATAGAAAGGCAAAAGGAGGAAGGAAGAGATAAAAGAAAAGAAGGAATAGTACATGGGGACGGGGATTTGTGTAGTCAGGAGGGCAAAAAAGGGAAGTGGATCAAATAAATTCCATGAGGGAACAGGAAGTGAAGGAATGAAAGAGAAGAAGACTAGAAGTGTTAGGATTGGATATGATGAGTGATGAAATGAAAACAGTGGAAAGGCATGAAAGAAAAGGGTTTGGAGAATATGGAAAGGAAAGAAATTACTAGGAACTTCAAATAAGCAAGGGCTGGGAGGAAAAAAAAAGTAAATAAAAGGTATAGATAGTCTAGGCAGCTAATCTAAAGTAGCTGGATGTGATGTAGAAAAAAGTATAGACTGAGCTTGGATAAGATGAGATAAGGGAGAAGATGAGAGAAAAAAAAGGGTACAAATGGGAAGGAGAGTATGGAATGACAGAAGGAATAAAGAAAGGATAAGAAAGAGAAGTGAATGGAAACTGAATGAGTGTTGTTTGTGTTTATGTATAATGGAAGAAAGCTGATGCGGTGAAGACGACCACCTTCTCCGGCTGTATGGGAGAGACGTACTTGGACAGTAAACCAATCGGACTGTGGAACTACAGACAGAGAGACGGAGACTGTAAAGGATGTGTGGTCAGGTACGTGCGTTTACACACTCCTGCCTGTAGTTTCAAACACTGTTGAGTCTATCAAAGCTGATGTGTGTGTGTGTGTGTGTGTGTGTGTAGTCCCCAACCTGCTGACTCTGAAGCCGTGGTTCAGTTCGATGGCGAGGGTTACGCTGCTGTCAGTCGTCCCACCAGGTGGAACCCCAACAGCTCCACGGTGACGTTCAAGTTCCGCACTTTCTCCACCAGCGCCATGATGATGTACCTGGCTACCAAGGACATGGTAACATGCACATGCTCACACACAAGCTCACACACAGTGCTTACATACTGTAGCCATCCCAAACTGTCCCAAACAAGTCTTTTTGTCTCCGTCTCCATGAGCAGAAGGACTTTATGAGTATCGAGCTGAGTGAAGGTCGCGTGAAGGTCAGCTATGATCTTGGTTCTGGTACCGGCTCAGCGCTCAGCCAGAAACGACACAACGATGGACGATGGAAATCGCTCACCATGATTCGCTCCAAAAAACAAGGTAAGCAAATTGTTACTGTTAGGGTTGGTGGTAAGTGTTGGTCCAGTTGTTGTGGCCTTAGATAAGGTCTTAGATCTAGGCTTAGGTCACCAAAAAGGAAGTCTCATAGAATTTCCCCATCTAACCCTGATCTCCCAGGCACCGTGATCATCCTTGACATGGACAGCAATGAGGAGGAGAAAATTCTTGTAGATTCTCAGGGAGGAGCAACAGGCCTGAACTTGAAGGAGGGCGAGAGAATCTACTTTGGAGGTTTACCCACCATCGGAAACTACAGGTAAACACCTTTAACTAACAGGTCATGCGGAGCTCAGTGGTATCAGGAGGTCAGAATTTCAAATCCCGGCACTATTATGTCTCAGCAAGCAGGTTCTTAACTCAGCACTTCAGCTGTATTCTGTCTCAGGCAAATGATGTAAGGCATTGGGACCGGTGAAGGCTCGAGGCAGCTGGACGATAGATTAATAGCTGACAGCAGGGTAACTCCTTAATTAAGATCACTTGAAGCTTCATGGCTAGAAAACCCTTCGAGTATTTCACTGAGGTAGTTTCAACCGCTAAATAAGGGATGCAAGATAAGTTCTGCTTGCTAAGACCAATGGTGTAAGTCGGCCAGTACAGTCAAACCCAGGCATGAAGACACTTTAAGCAATAAAGCCTACCTGATAACGTTATGTCATCTTAAACAACGCAAAGTCTCCTTAGCAATCGCTTCTAAGTCGTTCTGAATCACCTCTGAACAATCATCTACAAGGCTACCTAGCTTCTAACACAAGGCTGAATCCCAAGTCCCTCTCAAACCCCTGATCAAGGGCAATACTTGGTATGTGGAACAAGGAATTGTACACTCCACATTTGTTACCCATCTCTATTTGCTATTCAACGAGGGAACAATTAGTAAAGTGAGGATATTCTCAAGTATAATACAGTAAGTGCCGACATAAAGAGAAACTTGTTCAATTTACAGGACTGTCCGCTACCTCCTGGGTTTATTTTCCTCACCTTTTGGTACCGGAAAAAAATTAAAATTGCTTTCATTTTCCCTTAGCCAGGGAGGGGTCTTCTTTCCTCCCTGGCTGAGATCAACCAAGTGACATCTAGGTGTGTATTTTGTTTTTTTACAGCCATAATTCTTTTCCCTTTTTTATTTACGTCATACGGCTTTGTTGTTTTACTAAGAATTTGGAAACTAGGAAATATCTGTCTATTAAGTTTAACATGTTAATAAGTGGCTGATTGAATTCCAGCACTCTCTACTGATGGATCATGTTTGAGAAAAAGAAATAATAAAGTGTTAAACATTCTAACATTAACTTAATGATGTTAATGTGCTTTTTTTCAGTAGCAAATCAAGGTAAATATCTTCCATGTTTAAAATTCACATCAATGCATATGCTAGACTCCGTGCCATAACAAACACAATGACTTGCAATGACATGATGGTGTACCTCACATCTATAACACACTCTTGCTTTTCACTTAAATGTCTTCTGTGGCATATTGAGACTGGTGCTGAGTCACGCTTTTCAGTCTATGATATTCCCACGCTATTAACTTTCTCCGCTTCGCGTTAATATCCATTGTGTAAATAAATCTGTATAATGTGATGTAGATGAAGGTTTAAAGAGACCATCTGTTATTATGTTACGAGGTGTAAATGTAAGAATCTGCAAACCTGTACATGGTTGATTAGGGGGCATGGGCATAATGGGGCTGGATAAAAAAAAAAAAAAAGACAACAGGAAGTAATAAAGACGGATAGGAAGATAAAAAGGAAGAAACCTGGAAAGACCTGGATCTGGAATACTCTGAGAGCTGTGTGTGTGTTGCGTCAGGTCTGAGGTGACCCTGAGGAGATACGCTGGGTGTATGAAGGACATCGAAGTTTCCCGAACACCTTACAACCTCCTGAGCAGCTCAGACTACACTGGTCTCACCAAAGGCTGCAGCATAGAGGTTACCTTCATCTTATTCTCTTTCTCTTACACGGCCTATCTATGTTTCTTTTTTCCTGTCTCTCTAACCCATAGCTCTGTCTCTCCCATTCTGCAGAATGTCCACACTGTCAGTTTCTCCAGACCTGGGTTCATGGAGCTAAGCCCGATGGTGTTTGATGTCAGCTCGGAGATTACGCTGTCCTTCAGCACCAAGAACGAAAATGGGGTTATCCTATATGGTCGAGGCGGAGTGACCAGTCTGACCCACGTCCAAAACCCAGGACGCAAACGCAGGCAGACCGGAGAGGTGAGGGAGTCCCTGATTTCTGAAGCACTATAAACCGGTTGGGGGAAAAGGTCTACACATGGAAAAATCTAACAAACCTGGAAAGATGGAACGAAAATCGAACGAACCTGGAAAGACAGAAAAGGAGAGGTAGAGAGATGGGGGAAGATTGGAAGAGCGATTGAGAGGAGCCGAGAAAAATCTACTTAGAAAGATGGAAAGAGAAAGAGAGACAGGTAGACAGACAGGAATACATGGTCAGACCAGTATTGAGAAATATTGATAAGAAGATTGATGGAAAGAAAGAGAAGAAGAGCGATGGAAGGAGGGAGAGGGAGATGATGAGTGTCTGCGGTCCTCAGTTCACCATAACAGTGATGAAGCCAGAGGGTTAGCGGTGTGTCTCACACGCCATAAAGGAGATTGATGACTCACCTGTGTCTGTGTGTGTGTGTGTGTGTGTGTGTGTATATGTGTAATTGCTTCTGGCTGATATAAAACAAAACACACTCTCTCTCAAGACCAGCGGCGCAAGGATCGGTTTAATTAAAATATGACATCCTACGTCTCTTTCTCTAATGCCTCTCTCGCTCCCTCTCTCTCTCTCTCTCTCTCTGTTTCTCTCGCTCTATCTCGAGGGCATCACATCAATTACCTGGTGCAGGTCGTAGCTTTAACCTGCTTTTCTTCCCTCCCACCCCCCCTCCCCCTCCCAAACACCCTGCTCCGCTGCCTCCATGCGTCCCTCGCTCGTAAAAATAGATTTATTCTCCACCACATTGATGGATGGGGTCCAATTTGCACCGGCTCCTCGCGGGACAGCGTCCAAGAGCGTCCCCTTTTCAAAAATCATTATGGGCCCTAAATGAAGTGGACGTGGCCAGGGGTTGTATCCTGCGTCCCGTTTTTTTTTTACTTTCTCCCCTTTTTATCTTCCACGCTTGTTCTTACCACAAGGGCTTTGGAGAGTGAAACCATGCTCGTGCATACGCTGCAGTAATTCTGTATCTATTTAAGAATTGTGTGTGTGTGTGTGTGAGTGTGTGTGTGTGTGAGAGCTCAACCCTGTCAGAAGACACATTCTCTACTTTTATAAGTGCTCTCATGGTCAGCCGGGTCAGCGCACCATAAATTGATTGTTCCTATTTAAGGTTCCAGAAAGTCATAAACAGCACAATAGTTACACAATGTGATGCTGAGACACGCAGGACACGAGCATGAGACACACAGCAAAGTCAAACCACAAACTAGTGCTTTATTCACTTGTTTCAGGACTTGCATTTGTTGTCTTTCCTCTATCTCCAGCGTCATGAAGGGGCAGCACCACCAGCCATTACTGCCCCAGCCTCCATTTAGCTCTCAGAACTTTAGGATGTCCTTTACATTCTAGAATCATGCAGAGAAGTTCTCAATCCCTAAAGACAAAACTCATTACTTCTAGAACCTGCTGTACCCTATCAAGTTGGGATTAGTGGGATTAGTAGCATCTGGGAAATGGGGTAGGTGTCAAAGTCCGACTACTCAAGCCTCTGGAGATTGTTGGTCCTGTCTGGTTGGAGTGTCATCATTTACTGTAGGTGCTGGACACAAAATGGTGTATTCTGTACCTTTTGGATTTAGGGTAAGACTTTTCCCAGTGGTGTACAAATGTGATGTTTGATCCTATTCTGATAGAGACAAGGGTGAACACTTTCTCAAAGTGTAATAAAGACTGATGAAGGACCTGTAGGTGAACGTGTCATAGTCTGTTTGGCCTCCTGGTTAACAGCTCTCTCTGTATGTCTATCCGGATTTGTCCCCTCTAAGCCCTCGCTGGTTGTATCTCTGAATCTTTCTGTCTGTCTGGCTGGCTGTTTCTTCTGTCTGTCAGGGAGTTTATCTGATTTAGGTTGACCCTCTGTCTGAATGTCTTCCAGTCTGGCAGGTTGCCTGTCTGTCTGCCTGCCTAACTATCTGTCTGTCTGGTTGATTGCATGTGTGTGTGTGGCTGCATGTCTGGCTGGTTGTATGGCTGACTGGTTGTGCCTGTCTGTCTGTCTCGGGTTTTTTTTCTCTAACTAGCTGGTTGTCTTTCTCTGTCTTGTTGTTTGTCTGTCTGTCTCTCTCTCTCTCTGTCTCTCAGTCTGTCTGGCTGTTTCTCTGTGTCTGTTAGTCAGACTGTCTGTCTGACTGCTTGTCTGGCCGATTAGTCGTGTCAGTCTGTTTGTCTGGGGGTCTGTTTTTCTAACCGGCTGGTTGTCTCTGTCTGGTTGTCTGTCTCTCTGCCTTTTTGGTTGTCTGACTTTTAGGCAGGCTGTTTGTCAGTGTCTCTTAGTCAGACTGTCTGTCTGTCTGATTGTCTTTGGTTTACTCTTTGCCTGGCTGTCATTCTGTCTGACTGTCTGTCTATATGACTATTTGAATGGTTATTAATTTTTCTGACGGTGTGATTATTTCTCTTCCTGTCAAACTGTATGTTTGCTGGACTGGCTCTATAACATTTAAGAAGTCCTACATAGACTGTTTAAGTAGAAAGTCTGCTTTACCCTGTCTGTCTGTTTGTAGCCGTATGTGTCAGTGCAGTTGAATAAGGGAGCTCTAGAGGTGCTGGTGTTCAGTGGCAGCAGGAACCCTCGCCGCATCATCAGAAAACCTGATGGAGGGATTTTACATGATGGACTCGAGCACTCACTGCGCATCAGCCGGCACCCAGGAGGGTGAGAGAGTATTTTCTTCACCTTTGGAGTCATCATTCTTCTCTCCTTCTATCTCTGAATCATCTACTTGTTACTATCACTTTTTCACCTTGTTTCTTTTTTACACCTGCTTTCTGACAACTTGTTGCTTTTCTCTTTATCTCTCACGTTTCAATCCTTATTTTCTTTCTTTCTTTTATTTATTTATTGTTATTCTTAAATTTTTTTGTTATTCTTTTTTTTTTTTAACATGTGTGTGTGTGCGCATTAGCTTATTCTCAGTGCAGTTGGATGAAGAGGCGCGACTAGAGCAGGCATTACCCAATGATCAGCCAATTGCTATACAGAGACTGTTTGTGGGTGGAGTCCCGGCTGACATGGCGGGTGGCCTGCAGAGACCTGGCCTGCCTTTCGAGGGCTGCATCTGGAACCTTTTGATCAACACGATGTATGTTTCTCTCTCTCTCTCTCTCTCTCTCTCTCTCTCTCTCTCTCTCACACACACACACACACTCCATAAAGCTACACTTTCATTACTTAGCTATAGATTAGTTGTAATACTCCAGTAGACGAATAAAGAAACAAATGTCAAGAAACTCACTTCTGGTAGGATCTTTTTTGTAAATCAGACCTTGTGCTCCCCCTACTGGACAGCGTTTAATCAGCTGACAGATAAAAAGCCCTGAAAACATTTTTACTGCTGTAATAAACTAATCGAGCTGTGTATCAGGGTCGATAATAACATGCTGTAAATCCGACGAGCTGTGTTAGCTATTACTACACACACACGCACACAAGTGTGTGTGTGTGGCACTTTAAAATGAAACTCTCGTTCTGCCCGTGGCGCTGTTTTGAGGTGCAGTCATATAAATGAATCACCGGGTTTTTCTTTCGCTAATGACGAGTATGAATCTCTGTCAGAAAGCCCTTGACCTCAGTGGCAGAGCGTTAAACGAGTGTGTCCTTGCTCATAACCGTGGCCATTATTCACTACTAGCTCTGGCGTGTGTGTGTGTGTGTATGCGTATGTGCGTGCATGTGCATGTGCGTGTGCGCTGTGTAGCAAAATTCAACCGTAAATCCAGCGTTTTTTTTTTCATACAAGTTAACAACAAAAACATCAAAAACAAAGATCCGTCATATTTCAACCCATTTTAAGGCGAATGATCTGCTAATTATTTGCTAGTTCTCATTAACAGGTTTATGCTAAGACGTGACAATCTGTCGTCACCAATTCTGAAGCTATACACTGAAACTATTAACCAAACCTGTTAGCTAATTCATATAGCTAGCTAGCTGTATCGCTATGGTTAACAATTAGCAGATCGTGGGTGCCACCCCTCGTGTTGGCACTGTGTATGCTAAGTAATAGTTAGATAACATCCTAGCCATTTGAGATAACAGGAGGGATATGGGTGTTTCCTATTTGCATTCTCATACATATTTAGATCTCCTTGCATTGTTTTTAATTGGAAGAAGTAATAATAAAATTCTTATTTTGCATCTAATTCTACAAATTTGTCACTCATACGCAGCCCCATGGACTTCTCCCAACCGGTGGCTTTCGAAAACGCTGAAATTGGCCGGTGTCCGGATGTAGCCCCACGCCTTCCTCCTCCAGCTCCCGAAGAAGAGGAGGAAGAAGAGGAAGAAGTGACTCCACCCAAATTACCCACTGATACAATGAAAGCACCACCGTCCACAGTACGTCCTGTCGAAATGATTGTGGGTAAAAAAAAGTAGTGGCCAGTGGGTTGGTGAGCAGCTGCTGAGTGTAGAAGGGTGTGTGTGTGTGTGTGTGTGTGTGTGTGTGTGGACGGCTATAAAACTGGAGCACTTTTCCAGGCCATTAGCCTCAAAGATAGGGTGACGACAGGAGTTATATATCGAGACGGAAAGCGAGACAGAAGTGGAGTGAGATGGATGGAGAGAGAAAGAGCTTAAGCTAAGCTACCTCTTCACCTTTTTCCTCCTCTTGACCTGACGCTAACAGCACTAAAGCTAATGCTGACCGTGCTCCTCTTGCTGCTTCATTTAGCAGGTTGATCACCATGAAGAGCACTTCCCCCAATCAACTCCCCATTCAGCACAGCCACACCCACTCTCATTATATTATTATTTTTCCTACTTAAGCAAGATTCTTTAGCTTGGCAGAGTTCAGATATTATTAAGTGTCAATTAAGGAATTATTAAGTAGGAAAGTTTGCTAGCAAAATTTCAATTTATTATATTGTATATCTAGCATAAAAAAATTAATCATATTTTTTTTTCATAGCAAAGTTTTTGCTTCAAGCGTCATTTGTGTGAAAAATTTGTGTAAAAATTAACTAGCAAATATTAACTGATTTAGGTTTATTATCTAGCAGTAATTAGAAAAACATTATTTTTTTGTTAGCTACCCAGATAGCCTACTACTGTATGTATTGGCACTTGGTGAATCACTGCCTAGTGATGTTAGCTAGCAAAGTTTAGTTAGCCTACTTGATGCCTCTTGTCTAGTGAAAATTTAAATAATAATTTGTAATTTTTTTTTTTTGCAGTAATCTTTCGGCTATAGTAGCTTCTGAGCATCTCTTTTATTTTTTTTGCTACACAGTCTTGCCCAAAAAGTTTGAGTGCCAAAGTCCAAAGGCATCTTTTGTATTTTATCCATTATTAAGGACAGATTGTTCAGGTAATATTTATTACTATACAAATGTATAAATAATATCTAACAATTTTAGGATGTCTTCAGAGCTTGGGATAGTTGATTGGGGTTATGGTTAGATGTTAAGGCTTGGGGTTATGGTTAGGGGTTAGGGCTTGGGGTTATGGGTCGGGGTTAGGGGCTGAGTTTTAGGGTTAGTGGTTAGTGTTAGTGATTTAGGTTAGGGGTTATGGTTATATTAGGTTTAAGTGGTTAGGATTTGGAGTTAGATTTAGTGGTACTGGTTAGGGGCTACAACTAGTGGTCAGGGGCTAGCAGTAGTGTTAAGGGTTAGGGATAGTAGTTGTTATTGGTTTAGTTGTTGGGGTTAAGCGGTACAGTTAGGGTTATTGGTTAGGGTTTTGGTTTAGGTAGATATTTGGATAACGGATTAGGGTTAGTTATAGCATTAATGTTAGAGGTTATTGGAGCTTCTTACCAAACACAGCGCGACTTTGTTTGATAGCTGTATATGTAATCAGATTAGTTTAATATAAGATATCTCAGTGTAAGTGAGGTAACACCTGATAATGAATTAACTGACTAACACGCCAACTGCTGCAGTGCGGTTTTAAATATTTAGCTAGCTTACCTAACATTGTTTAATGAAAAAAAAAAAAAAATGCTAACAGAGATATATAATAGTCACTTAAGTAATAGTCACAGAGTTCATTTCAGGTCACCTACACAGGACAGTCCTTCTACTGAAAA
>JAQQZT010000012.1:36622462-36633670 GCA_030068275.1 Clarias platycephalus | reverse complement strand
TTCATGTTTGTGGCTGTAATGTGACAAAATGTGGAAAAGTTCAAGGGGGCCGAATACTTTTGCAAGCCACTGTAGCTGCCTGCTCCTGTGTGAAATTTACATTGACTTTTTCCAGCTGTGATTACTGCCAGTGATAATGAAACTTGCTTACATTTTTAGATCAAACATTGGAAAATGGGAGAAGAGACATCCAGTAGAGAGACAAGTACATCACTATTAAGTATGGAGTGCAATATAAGACTACTTTGAATCTTTTCATGGTTATGTAAAAGGGAACTCCTTTAATATTGGATCATTTTTTATTGTGTAGAGATCCTTTCTCTATTGTCTCACTAATAACCTTTTTTGTGAATTCTGGTAGTAGCGTTCAAACTGGATGCTGGACTGATTACGATTAGTGTATGTTCTCTCATACTAAAAAAAACTAAAACAAACAAAAAACAGAGCCCCAGTTAAAAAGTTCTTCAGTTTCCCTTTAACATATCTAGTATTAAATATGATTTCAATTACTTTGTTAATCTGATTCTTGGGCAACAGAAACAAAGATTAACTGTTTCTTTTGAATCTGATATGTTAATGTGTTCTTTTCTTTTCTCTTCCAATCCACTCTAATGCACCAAGGATCCAGTTTTTTACTGCCTGTTTGGAAGAGGATCTTTCTTTCTTGGATGCACTGGACTGTCAATTATGCCATTTTGGTATCTTTTAGATTTTACTTACTTGCACTAACGCATTAGGATTCTGAACTAAAAGGTAAAGTTATTTGTACACATGCATTATAAGAACTCCAAAGTTTTTAAAAAAAGGATGACATTGTCAAATCAAGGACCTGCAGATGCAAGTGCCAACCGCTAAGCCCCCGTGCCACCAAAGAGAAGATCAGAATATTGCAATCATTCTTTAATGTTTCTACAGTGTACAAAATTTACAGAAAAATTAAAAAACTACATAGAAATCAAAGGACGACATTGTACATTATCTGTAAATAAAGTTTCCAATCCAACTTTAATTGGAACATTGGGAATCTTGTTTGAAATTGTTCATTTGTTCATATGTTTTTAGTTGAGGAGATTTCACAGCAATGTTAAAGTTTGTGAGAGAGAATGTTCCACTGTTATAGCACAATAGTCTAAATATTTCATTTTGTTTTTCATTTTAGGATTGTAATGTAATGCTTTAAAACTGAACTTAATTTTATTATATTTTGCATCATACTTGTACTATGCTGGGTCACAGTTCTTCGGGCTATTTTACAAATATTATAATCTTGACAGTTCATGTTAACAATTCACTGAACATGGTGGTTCATAGAAATTTATTTCTAAAAAAGTGAACAGAGGCGGTAGTGTTTAGTGGTTAGCACTGTCGCCTTGCATCTCCAGGGTCTGGGATTGATTCCAGGCCAGGCTCGATTCCTGTCTCTGTGTGCATGGAGTTTGCATGTTCTCCCCATGCTTGGTGGGTTTCTTCCGGGTACTCCGGTTTACTCCCACTGTCCAAAGATATACAGATTAGGCTAATTGGCTTTCCCAAACTTGCCCATAGTGTGTGAATGTATGTGTGTGTGCCCTGCGATGGATTGGCACCCTGTCCAGGGTGTACCCCGCTTCATGCCCTAAGCTGAGTTAGGCTCCAGGCCCCCTGTGACCCTGAATACAAAATAAAGCGGTATAGAAGGTTAGTGAGTGAGTGAAATTACATGATTTTGTTTTTGTGTTGTTGCCTTATTTGAAGGTGTTTGATGTTAAATTTAGGAAAAAATATGGAAAATAACAATGTTTCCCTGCTAAATGTCTAATGTTGTTTCTTTATTGAAACTTCTAGTGGTGTTTCTCTGTAAAAGATTAAATAACAATTTCAGTAAATTTAATGGTTATGCACATAATATGAATTAGAGTATTTTACCTTAATTTTACGGTTTTTGTTTGCCTGCCAGTCATTTTACCATTTTTTAAAGATTTTTTTTACAGTGTATTCTAAATAATTAAATGAATATTGTCTGAAAGAAATGTAAAGCTTGACAAAATGACGCCGGACACTAATCTTTAGTATGCATTTTAATAATGAATGTAAAACTGATAAATATTAATAATATACTCAGTTACAGGAGAACAAAGAAAGCTTTGGAAGATTAGAGAGCAGAAAAAGGCTAAGCACAATGTGCCAAGATGGCTGTTCATACTCATATAAATTGTAGACCATAAGAAAAATATCAGAATATTAAATTTTCTCCAAAACAGCCTACAAATGCAATGTGAATCATCTGGTAATGTCAAGAGGGAGTAATTTAATGGCAGTAGAGCCTCTTAACACACAGAATATCATTCTTGCTCATCTCTTTGGCAAGTCCAATGGAAACATCATTGCGTGGTATAGGGACAATGGTTGGCTTGCCGTTCTTGGAGAAAGCATCTCTGGACCAACACAGTGCATGAACAATTAATACTATGGCCGGGGAGATAATTGTGAATAAAACAAAAGCAGAAAGGCTTTACCTTGCATAATGCATGACAGAATTGTAATCATATGATGTATTCAAATTGTTGGTGTCGTATTTCTGAAAATTATCTTCTGCTTCTGTAAATATATTAATCACATAATTAAAGCTTATTCCCTTCTTTCACCATCAGAACAATAGTGTGTACCCTTACATTAATCACAGTCCATTCTTTTTTTCTTTTTCTACCTCTTGAATACACATTTAGAAATTTGGATTTATTTGATTAGCATTTATTTAATACATGCTTTTGCTAGATTATTCACTTATGAAGCAACCTGAAGCAGGACCTTAAGGAAGAAAACATTATTAATACATGAAAACTGCTCTAAAGGAAACAGTTTAAGGTCTTGACAACATTTTATATGGTGACAATTTCTCATAAATAAAGTACTAAATAACAAACTCAGCTTATTTTACCCTTAGTTTAAATCCAGTGTAATGTTCACTGTCACAGTCAGGTATATAATAAAATTATCTGATTTTATTGACGACACACAAGAAATTATGAATGTCTGCTCGACTTACTAGGTTCAATATTTTCATAGAGGATTTTGACGTGCTTGTCACGGTCACTACGAGAGTGTTCATGTTGAAAACCAAGAGCATGAAGAAGCTCATGTTGGACGATTCCAAAGTATACACACTTGTTGCTTTTTAGAGACAACATCTGCTCTCCACCTTGGCGTCCCACATGAGAGTAGCACCTGTACAGTAGTGATAAATCTCTCAACTCAGAGCATTTCCTCACAGAAATGTTTTATAATGTCATTTCACAAAAAAAATAAATAAATAAAAAACTTCTGTCATTATTAATACTGTTGACATACCCCCTGTCTGGCACTATATTAATAAAGTCTTTTTCATTAGTGTGAGGTACGAATTGGATGCAGGTCAGGTTTGTGAAGGACTCTAGACCACTTTCAATAACACGTTTTTCCGAGCGTGCTGCACAACAGATAAAAGAGAAGATATTTAATGGTAATTAATGAAATCATCATGCATGTTACTTTGAAATCAAATAGTGATACTCACTGTAGCGCCAGGAAAGGATATACGGCACATAAACCTTCCCATTGTTTCTCCTTGGCCACTTGCATTTGCTAGATGTACACCGATCTGCATTCTGGAGACCGATGTTCACAGCTATGTCTCCATTCACAATAGTGAAGCCTCTGCTTGACTTTCCTGTTCAGTAAAACACACATCTGTCTACTTGATATCACAGCTTGCTAAAATATATTAAGGTGAAACAATAACAGTTAGGAATTGTGCATGTATAAAACTTGAAATTACACTAACAAAAGACCTAGCTGTTATTAAATAATATCATATTTATTAAAATGAACCAAAGCTTTTAATTTAAATAGTAGAAAACTTTATAGCTTATCTATCTATCTATCTATCTATCTATCTATCTATCTATCTATCTATCTATCTATCTATCTATCTATCTATCTATCTATTTAATAGAACAGAATATACAGATAAGTTGTAAAATGTGTAAAAATAAATACTGTTGTTTGTTTACCAGAATTCTTGTTAGCTCGTTCAATTCTGGCAGATACAGAGAAATAATTCTTGTCAATGTTGTTATCTGAAATGAGCGGATTTGGTAAAATTATTAAAACAATACAGTCTGTTAGTCTGAAATAGTTCCTATAGTTAATTCCTAAACTATACATGTAAATAAATTATTAAGAGTCTTGATCTATTATCAACTTACCAATCTCTTCACAGGCCTCATTAATAGATGCCTGAGTAAGAATATTTAAAATATTTGTGAGCTGCCATTTTTAATTGGTAAATATGTAAATATTAAATAAAAACATTTCGTAAATAAAAAATTTAATCTTTACAGGTTTATTCTACATGACGTGTATTGTAATTTATGGAATGACGGCTTCTGTTAGCTCACCTTTGTGGAACAGCGCTGAACCAGTGTGATGCTCAGCAGCAGCAGGACGAGTAAGTCCAGTATCAGATGCATGATGGGAGTCACATTTAGCACATCAGCATTGGACTGGAGAATGCTCTGACTGCACGGCAGTTCAAGTAGACTCATATAACTTCCCCTTCACTTATCTCAGCTTCTATTTCACAAGGATTGTGGTGAAGTAAATAACAGAACTCGAAGATCTTACACAAATCTCTAGGTATCTGTTCTTGGTATTTGACATGTAACACTTTAATTCGAAATCACTTACTTAAACTTCTTTGAAAATTTCCAAAGGCTTAAGCAAAGTGTGACACAAATTATTATAATGGATAAATATAGATGAGCCTAAGAAATGTATACACACGTCAACATAAAAATCATCTTTTGATGTTCACATGATCGCATTAGCAATGGTGCGACTACTGACATTCTGTAGAGAAAACATTATACTACACGTTGTATGGAACATTTACTGTTTACTGTTTCTCCTCCCACTACCTCAACTCATCACCTCAACTCCACAGAATATTGTCATGTCATGGTCCATGACCATGACAGGTCCTGTGTCATGTGAACACTGAGGTATTTAAGGCTATCGTTGATGACGGGGGTCTGGTAGTTCCTCTCCTGCTTAGTGCTGAAGTCTACTATCAACTCCTTTGTCTTACTGACGTTTAGAAGGAGCTTGATCCTCTGGCACCAGTTCTCCAGATTCCTAATCTCCTTCAGGTAAGCCGACTCATTGTTGTCAGAGATCTGGCCCCCCACAACGGTGTTGTCAGCAAACTTAATGATAGTGGTGGAGCCTGTAGTGGCACAGTCAAACGTGTACAAAGAGTACAGCAGGAGGCTCAGAACACAACCCTGGGAGTCTCCAGTGCTGGGAGTGAGGGAGGTTGAGACATCTCCACCCATCCTTACTGCCTGTGGTCTCCCAGTTAGGAAATTAGAGATCCACTATCACAGAGATGAGTTGAATCCCTGGTGCTCCAGCTTGGTGGTGAGTGTGGAGGGAATTGACCGTTGTATAACAATGGTCCAGTGTCCTTTCGCTCCTGGTGGAGCAGGTGTTATGTTGATGAATGTTTTGCGCTGCGCGTTTGAGGAGCGCTGTTAAAGTCCCCCGCCACAATAAGCGCTGATTATGACTGATGTAAACTCCCGAGGAAGGTAAAAAGGACGACACATGATGGTCAATAGTTCCAGGTTTGGTGTGCAGGAGCGTGTAATAGGAACAACGCTCATGCTGTTGCACCAGCTGCTGTTCACCATTAAGCACTCTGCTACACAGAGGTTTTTGTGCTATTATAATTATAATGTAGGCACATTATAATTGTCATTACTTATTGAAGATCAGATTACATTTGATGACAAATTAATGCAGAAAACCATGAAATCCCAAATGAAATCTTTTGCTTGCCACTATATTTAAAAAATGACATAGCAGATCAACCAAAATGGATATGAATTTGTGTTTCATACCAAAAATCCTTTGGGCAAAACACTCAGTGATACTTTGACTTGAACCATGAGAGACTCAAACATATTCCACATGTGGTTTTCCACAAGAAAATCAGAGAAATTTCAAATGACCTATTGTTAACATTATGCTTTTACCCTCACTATTATAGCATTGCCCTCCCCTGACCTGTACACATGCATCATACTTGAAACTGAGCAGTATAAAAGAGTCTGAGCAGTATAAAAACCCAAGCCAACCTTCATCATAACCAATCAACATTCAATAGATTAGAGTAGACTAGATTAAAATTTATTTATATAATTTAAAATATACAATAATAAACAACAATTGCAAGAGGATTTGCAAGCACTAATACATAATATTTAAAAAATAAGATGCTATAAATGGGCTTTCATTGTGCTTTCACAGTCTTACACGTTAAATCTCAACAAGTAATGTAGAAATAATACATTGCAATATATGCATAAATATTGTAAGTGCACTTAAAAATTACTCTTTGATTGATTTATTTTTAATATTCATTGGTCTGGTCACATTGTAAAAGCTCAGAAATTGAGTTGTGCGAGTGCCAAACAATGAATAATTTTTCACTGTTTTCACAAAAAGAAAAATTTTCTAAATTGCATGGACTCTCGTTTCATTCAGCTTCACCACCAGTAAAAATCACTAGATACTTGCTGCACATCATTTAAATGCCAACATAGTTTTCATAGAAAAAAAAAAACAGGGACATTTAATGCCTTTCTGCAGTAACCATTTTAATATATATATAAAAAAAAAAAAAAAGTAAGACAGGTGGGTGTAGAAAGAAACAATGAAGTAAAACAATATATTGGTATATATGTACATTATTATGGTATAAGTGTTGTCACAAGTAACCACCAGATATTACAATATTTATGATTGCTTAGAGACATGTTGTTTTAAACAATTTAAATAACATAGAACACAAGAAAAAAAAAATCATGAAACAATCAGAATGCTGTCCATATTTAAAATGCCATGCAGTTATTATGAGTATAGCTTTAATCAGTATTTGGTAAATACGAAAATAACATATAGTGTTTTTCACTGTGCCATTACTTATTTAACAAAAATGAAGCCAATAAGCAAAACATACAGGCAATACTAGTAGCCCCATGATTCAATAGTTTTATGGTTCAATATCTACCTTTAGCAGCAATAACTTTAAGCAATTGTTTCATGTCTGATTATTGGTTCTCTTGTTTCATTCTTTGAAGGATTTTGGGTGATTCGTCTTTTAAACATTGTTTTAGTTGTTAGAGTTTTTTTGTGTATTCGCTTATTTACAGTTGCGAATAGGAGCGGATAGCGCTGGCCTCGAGTGTGTTACGACGCCCCCAACGATGCGTGAGCGAGCAGTTCGAAAAGAAGAAGTCGACAGGTGTCACGCGGTTCGGAGGAAACGCATGACAGCCACCGGCCTTCCTGGCTGAATGGTAATAAGTAGCCTTAATGTGGGAGCCCCCTAGTGACGGGAGGGAATTGGACACGACTAGATTGGGGAGAAAATCAGGGAAAAAGAATTGGGCAGGACTAAATTTATAAAAAAAAAAAAAAAAAAACAGTCTTTCCATTACTGTGTGTGTGTGCACGGGCATCACAGCGCCTGCACGCATAAACAGAAGCACTTATCTGTCGGGATTTATTTTTACTTTTTTTTAAGGTGAAGTGCAGGTTAATTTGTTTTATTTTTACTTTATATATTGTATTAATTATTTTTATGTATTTATTTTTTTGGGCTGTGGAACAAATAATGTGAGTTTTCATTATGGGAAATTTAAGCCTTTTGGAATACGAGTCCACTTCCATATTCCAATTATGTTTGTAATCCAAGGTTCCACTGTACTGTAATATTTCCAACGGGAAAATGCGTTCTCAATAAGACATTTTGACTTGAGAACCCACCTCTGGAATGGATTAAATTCATATGCGAGGTACCAATGTATATTTACAGTATATAAACATAGTTATAACCTGTAAACAAAAATTATGTCTCCGCCCGTGGATATACTACCGCTGTGTGTCAGGATAAGCAGGTGGTTGCATACTGTTAAAATTAGAAGCTTCAAGCAAGGAAGATGCCCACCATAGACTGCCTTCAGCCCCACAGCCTGTCTTTTGTTCTTGTCCTCAAAGTTGTCTTTCTCATGCTTTACCATACCTGAACTTGACAACACACACACAAACACACACACACACACACACACAGCCACTGAGTCTGAGCCTTTGCTCTACAAACACTCTCATTTTTGTGAAAACTTTTCAAACATGGAGTCCCTAATACAGTAGCTGTGGGACTGAGGGCAGAGGGGGTAAGTGGGGGCATCTCTCTTGCCTGGAGCTTGTAGTTTGGACAGAATGTGCACCCCTGCCTCTTCTGAATCATGGGGAGACACATGGTGGCAATCAGTCCAGGGGTAGAAATGAAACGTAAGGCAAAATGTACCCTTTTGCATAGAGAGCTAGCATTTGTTGAAGAATCGCACACAAGGAGCTTGATGTTTGGTTTGGGGAGTGGAATGCAACCGATAACTGGAGAAGGAGGTGAGCACAGGAAAAGAAGGACACAGGAAGGTGTACACAGGAAGAGACTGTTATGGAAGTTGTGCCGGGTCTTTAACCCTTAGAGGATTATTGATGATGCCAATCACTTTTTTTTTAATTTACTCGATTCACATACAAAACAACTCTATTCAGATGTATGTAACCTCTAATTGCTGTGTTGTTGAAGGGGAGTGATGTGCTAATGCATGTTTGTGTCCAGAAGAACAGGATGGGCTTGAATTAAGAAACAAAAATTATTTTCAATATTTTCACATAAATATTCTTATATGCACGTAAAATATTTCACAGAGAAAATGACTCATCGCATGAATCCACACAAAGCGCTTCAGGTTTTTTATAATAGTAAACTTTTTTGCTGTTTGTGACTAGCAGTAAATAATTATTTGACCATGAATGGCTGAAATGTGTTTGTGAATTTACGAGTAGAATGAAGCTGCTCACAATCAGCACATGCTTTCACTTTATAAAAGTCTGCATTTATTTAGCGAGTATATACTGTATTTGAGCTATGTTTTTTTTCTGCTGAATTGATTTTACATTTTGTCTGTGTTGCAAAAGTTTCCCCTCGTTGGTATCTGTGTATATTATGACTGAAATAAAGCTGCTCATATCGGCTCGATTTGGCAATGTTTCAATCAAAGTAAAATTTAAAATAATAATTACATTTTCAAAATAAATTTTCTTCATTGTGTGTTTAATCATTGATTTTTGTTCAAAGATTACAAAGAGTGGCTTGTTAATTGTAGTTACAGTAGGTAGTCAACCAGAATGACTATTACCACCGTGCTCACTGCTGCGGCAAAACGTCAGCGGCCAAAATAAATCAGTCACATTTCAAAGTTATTCGTGAAATGACCAACAATTGGTGCAATCGGACATTGTGCAAAACAGCTGTAATTGCCCTTTTTAATTCCAAGTAGAGGTTAATTCATAAAAAGGTCACAGCAATATGTTGTATGGAAGAAATACTCCAGTGATGGTAATTTCCACATTCAAATAATTTATACAACAAACATTATCAGAACCAGAGTTATTGACATTTACTGTACAATAATGAGTAAAACAAATAAAAAAAAACATTTGTTACATGTTGTTTAGATAGACTATCAAGTTCACTAGTGGAAAATTTTATTTGTACAAAAAATGAACTGTTAAGTAGCCTGAAAATAGTGTGTGATGTAAATACTTGGACTGTGTAGTGTTATCTTTAAATGCATTTACATAAAAAAGGCAAAAATAATCCATTTACCAAAAACATGTAAATATTATTACATTATTAGATTTTTTCAATATTATTAAACATTATTAAATATTTGCTTTGTTGTCTAAAAACACCACACAACCATTTTATATGAATGCACTGCCAATAAAGGCATATTTTAGAAAAGTAATCAATTGAAATCACTTAAACCTGAAAAAAAAAAAAAAAAACAGCATAGACCATCATATCTGGTCACCAGCTTGACCAGCAATTATACCAGCATATGGGGACCAGCATCAGATGACCAGCATACCAGCACCAGCATCATGGTCACTATAATGCTGGTCACCAGCACCTGCATCAGTAAGGTGACCGGCATACCAGCACCAGCATCACAAAATAATGATACTGGTCACCAACATCAGCAGTGTTACCAGTACACCAGCACCAGCATCATGAGGTCAGCTGTTTCGGCCGTGGGACCACTTGCATTTTTTTCTGGTAACCGTGAAAATAACTTAAAATGCTCCATCAATTTTATCATACACATACGTGTAATACATCACTTGAATCTGTAAAAGGTCTTTATTTGTTAATGTACACTTGTAATGTTTGGATTTAAAATTATCACTAGTTACAATGCTATGGGGTCGAGAATCAAAATACGGGTTTTTAAATGACACTTCCGGTATTGCGCAATCAAGGCGGGACAAGTAAAGACGCGACACAATAGCTAGAATTAAACCAAACCAAAGTGTATTATACAAACCAAACCAACAAACAAACAAACAAGGGACACCAAAACCAATATATACAAAAATATATATAAATATTAACAATGTGTGAGATGTATGCGGGTGGTTGTGTGTGTGTTTATGAAAGTCCAGAGTCAGTGTTATTCAACGAACAAACTCTCTCTCAAACAAACAACAGCGCTGTGTATCTTCATCTCTCCGTGCCGACTTGCTTGCTGGTTCCGCTTTTAAGCCGGTTCACGTGACCCGACTCCGCTTCCGGGTTCACTCGCGTTGCGTTTGCACATGTTCGCAAGAGCTTAACCTTTATGGACTCAAACACTGTCATGGGACATCTAAAACCATATCAGGCACATTTTTTTGTGCAGGTGAGCAGCATTAGCTCCTTAATTATTAGCCCGCTATTTTAAAATGCCCTTTTATGTGGGCGTGCTACACACTGACATATCAATAAAACATTGTGATTTTAAAATAGAGAAAATTAACAGGGTGCGCTTTCTGCCGTCTCAGTCTCCCCGAAAATCATTTTGAAACGCATCACTAAAATGAACTGAAACTCAGTGAATACTGCACACACACATATCCATATATCTATACATACAGATGTGGTCCTTAAGACTGCGCGTGTTTTCCCGCGAGATGCCGCAATTTAGCGCGCGGCTTCCCACGACTTGCCGCAAGCAACATTCGGGAATTTAAATAAATGTGTTGTGCTTCACTGAATATCCGCCAGATGGCGCATGG
>JAQQZT010000012.1:36601140-36612007 GCA_030068275.1 Clarias platycephalus | reverse complement strand
ATTATTTCATCCATTATTTAACCACGGCTGGAAATAATAGCTGGAATGTGATGTGATTGTGAATTTATGACCGAAATGAAGCTGTTCGTACAAAAGGCAGCATTCTTATCAAAAGGTTGATAAACGCGTGTTGTACAGTATATTGTGGCGTGGGCGGGGCGGCGGCTGATGACCAGCATGCCTTGCGGGGGTTTTCTATGTGTCCACCATGGTAGAGAAGTGTGTGTAAGTTGATGTCTTCTGCCAGGTTTGTGTGTGTTGTGTGCATGCTTGACCTGCATGTATGAGCGCTTGTGCTGTGTGCAATAAACTACTTCCCAGCCATTTGCATTGGGGAGCAAGTAAGCTCACTCGTCCTCCAAGATCCCTGCTAGCGTCGAAAAACTCTACATTGGTGTCAGAAGTGGGATGGAGAATTTCGAGTTGGAGCGAACGGCGGAGGACCTGTGGAGGATACAGGAGGGCCGCTGAGTTGCAGCAAAAACTCCGGAAGAAGGTGATCATGATCATGATCATGAGCCTTGTTTGTCGCTACAACTGAAACAATTTGGCAGTGGACTGAGTCTACATGTTTTACTATGCACCAATTTTCAATACACTCCATTTGAGGGCATAAGTTCTTTTAGTGGAGGGAGTCCTAGCACTTACTATAGTTTCAATTACACTGTCTGAGACAGAAGCTCTCTCCTCACAGGAGAGATATTAGATCTGAACACCACACACTGGTCGGCCAACGGGGTGCTATCAATACAAGGCGCAATCCTTGTTGACGGACCTTCGCCAGGACTCCCGAGAGCAGAGCTACAGGAGGAAATGCATAAGACGCAGTCTCGGCCAAGTATGGGCCATCACCTGACTATATAGGGGTGGGGCTTCTAAACCCTGTGTGTCACAGCTTGCCTGGACAGCAAGTCTGCTCCCATATTCATATGCCCTAGAATGTAAATCGTCCTGAGGGACAGGAACTTGTCCTGTGCCCCAAAGCAGAATCTGGTGCACTGGCTTTTCCCAGCGGCACGAGCACAGTCTGCCCAGGCAATTATTCACGAGACTACCTAGTGTTGTCCACACACACTAGGACATGGTAGCCTCTCAGCTGCTGGATGGGCCATCTGCATGGTAGCATGGGGAAATAAATTTATGGCTAGGCGTAGCTCCGCAAACGCAGTGTCGTCGATAGACCCGCCAGTGCTCAGATCTCTCAGTCGGTCAGCCTGGTATGCCTGCAAAGCCTTGGTGTGCAGGGCAGCAGCAGCCTGACCCAATGCCTGAAAAAGCTTTTCCCACCAACGAAGATGTTAGTGTACACAGCTTGGTGGGGAGTGTGGACATTTTCAGGGAGGATGAGCTCCCAGGAGAAAGATAGCCCACAAGCGTCTATTCAGACCATATAAATCATCATATAAAACCGTGCTTTTCGCATCAATAGCACAAAACACGGGTTGAATACGGCTTATTCCATGAATGAGTTAACTCGTCATGAAGTTCGCCAAAGAAAGGGAGGGGCCATCGTAGAGGCCCCTCCTCCGGACACCCGACAGAAACCTGTCGTCTCACTTTGAACGTTTGGGGGAATTTTTATTTTATTTTATTTTTACGGTAAATCAAGGTGTAAGAAATAGTAAATAAGTCAAAAATAATAACAACTGATACGCTCGCTCATCGCTAGAGGAGCGCTCTGAAGTGATAGTTTCCATCTCCGCGGAAGCGAGAGAAAAAGTTTCTTCCGCCCCTTCACAAGAAGCGCCGGAGCGCGCTTGAGAAGTCGATGGTAAAGGCTCATGATCCGGCGAGAAAGCAAAAGAAAAGGAAGATTCTGTCTCATGCTTCCGTCAGATTTGCGCGCGAGAAATCCGCCGCTGCTCGCGGTTTCATTTATAAAAACTCGAGCCGAGCGCGAGGGACTTTAATAGGGAGGAGATCACAGTGCTCACAAACTCTCTCAAGCCCGAGGATAGCGTGCTCTTCCCCCAAACACTGAAAACATAAAGCGTGGAATAAAGCGAGATATCTTTTACCCAGAGGCAGCTCTCCTGTCTAACTCTTACTTCTTTCTGGTGAGTAATAAGATACTTTCTATTTTTGCTTTCTTTTTGCTTTGACAAAGTGCTTGCACACACGCACACACCCAATGCAGACCTTGAAGACAAAAAGACCTGAGGACGTTTCCAGTTCTTGCCTATTTATAACCTCCAGGTGCACCTAATCAAATGACGTCACCTGACTGAGGTTATATATGCCAAAAATGTATTTACCGGGGATAAACAGCATTTCAGCTTTACTGAGGTTAAGCCTCAGCTTATCATATAGAATGACATGTCTGCTAGACATGCTGAGATCCTCGTGGAAACCTGAGTGTCAGAGAAAGGAAAGTAGAGAATGAGTCGTGTGTCATCTGCATAAAATGCGACAAGCCATGTGATGATATGACCTTACCAAGAGACCGGGTTTAGACGGAGAACAGAAAAGGACTGACCACTCAATCCTGTGAGACACCAGTAGAGAGTCTGTATGGGGCACATGTGGATCCCTCCATGTCACCTCATACAACCTAACTTCTAGATAGTAGGCAAACCATTGCCATGCTATGACACATATTCCAAGGCTTGTTAGAATATATAAGCAAATCTCGTAGTTCACAGTGTCAAATGCAGCTAAGAGGTTCAGGAGAATGATGACAGATGTAGAGTTTAGCTGATCTAGCAGCATGTAGCTTCTCAGTGACTGACAAAATGGCAGTCTCTATGGAATGTGCCATTTGAATTTGGATTGGTTGGGACCATTGAGGTTGTTCTGTAAGTGATAAAGTGACATTTGATTGCAAACAGTGCCTTCAATAATAAGTGATACCGGGCAATAGTTGCTTATGTGTGCTGGTTTCTGGAGGATGACAAGAAATTTTCCTTGGTTTAAATGTCAGATGGCATAGGAGGTCCATGGATGTGGAAAGAGAAAGTGCTGTGCTTGTCGGTCATATTATGAGCAATGTCTAATAGAACAAACAGCAAAATTTAATTAAAATGAATTAAATTTTATATATATTTAATATAAAGTTTAATAATTATAAATTTCTATATTTTTATAATTGCACTACTGAGCCATATATGCATATATGTTAGTAAACAGACAGCTAAATGTTAAGTGTGCAAAGTATTTGTAAAGCTGTTCCACTTATCATGAAACGTGCTTTTGTACAATCTGTTTAGTATATTAATAAACTTTGTACAAAATTATATTTGAATAAAGTTTTGTAAGAAAATGTTTGTACTAGTTACTTGTATGAACTAATTCATTTTAATGATCCAGGTTGTACATGTTGGATTATTTATTTATTTATGTATTTATTTATTTATTTTATTTCATAATGCACTTGCCAAAGGTGTGATTATCTTTTTTTCATCAATGCATTTCTGAAACATAAATAAATGAAATGGTTAATTATTTAACTTTCTACATATTCCTTACTTGATGTTTTATTTTTCCCATTTAATAATAATCTATGACACAAGGACAATTTCAATCTAAAATAAAGCCATTTCACACTGTGCTGGAATAACATACACTATACATTTAGACATTATACTCTACCTTAACATGGGATATGTTTATCTATTATAATATAAACATATGTCACACTTCGCTCAAATTTAAAAATAATTTTCAGTTTATGATTAAAGTGTTACATGTAAAATACTAAGAACAGATACCTAGGGATTTGTGTAAGATATAGTTCTGTTTTCTGCTTCACCACAACCTTTGTGAAATAGAAGTTGAGATGTGCGAAGGGGAAGTTATATGAGTGTATTTAAACTGCATTGCTGTCTGAACATCCTCCAGTCTCAGTGCTGCTGTGCTGAATGTGACTCCCATCATGCACCTGGTACAGGACCTCCTCCTCCTGTTCAGCATCACATTGGTTCAGTGCTGTACCACAAAGGTGAGCTAACAGAAATGCTACATTTACAATACATACGTAAATGTATATACATTTGATATTTACTAATATATAAAATAGTTCACAGATATTTAAAATATTTTTACTCAGGAATTGGTTAATAAGACATCAGAGGACATTGGTAAGATTATATTAGATCAAGACTCTTAATAATTTATGTATATGTATTGTTTAGATAGTATATTATATGGTATGACTACTTTAAACTAACAGAAAGCTTTGTTTTAGTAATTTTATCAAATCCATCCATTTCAGATAACAACATTGACCAGGATTATTTCTCTGTATCTGCCATAATTGAACGAGCTAACAAGAATGCTGGTGAACAAACAACTATTTATATCTTATACATTTTACAACCTAGTTTGGTTTACAAACTAGTTTACTAGTACTTATAAAAAGCTTTGATTCATTTTGATAAATATGAGAATTGAATAACTAATTATTGATGATAATAATAATCTTTTTTTTTATTTATAATACCTAGTTTTTTGGGGGGATGTAAACTACAACTTGCATTATGTTTTACACATGCACACACTGACACTGTTTTAAAGTAGTATCAAGTGGACAGGTGTGTGTGTTTTACTCAACAGGAAAGTCAAACATGGGGTTCACCATTGTGGATGGAGACATAGCAGTGAACACCGGTCTCCAGAATGCAGATCCTTGTACATCTCACCAATGCAAGTGGCCCAGAAGAAGGAATAGAAATGTTTATGTGCCCTATGTCATTTCCAGACAGTACTGTAAGTATAATTCCTTATCTGATTTCAAAGTATGATTCATGATGATTTCACAAATTTCCCTTAAATAGCTTCCCTTTGATGTGTTGTGCAGCACCCTCTGAAAAACGTGTTATTAAATGTGGGCTGAAGTCCTTCGCAAAGTCGACTTGCATCCGATTCATACGTCGCACCAATGAAGAAGACTACATCCATATAATGTCAGACAGCGGGTACGTCAGCAGTTTAAATACTGGCAGATTAAAAAATATATATTATAAAACTGCTTTTGTTGAAAGATTTATCACCTTTATACAGGTGTTACTCCTATGTGGGACGCATTGGTGGAAGGCAGGTGTTGTCTCTAGAACGTAATGCGTGTGTTTACTTTGAAACCATTCAACATGAACTTCTCCATGCTCTGGGTTTTCACCATGAACAGACACGTAGTGACCGTGACAAGCATGTCAAAATTCTCTATGAAAATATTAAACCTGGTAAGAGGAGAGGAGACATTCATCTTTCCTTATTTTTCCACAATGAATTTACATCTGTTATGTTCCTAACTGTGACAGTGAACATTACACTGACCTTAAACTAAGAGGAAACAAGAATATTTGTTTATTTAATACTTTATTTATTTGAAATCCATAACATAGAAAATGTTGTCAAGACCTTAAACCTTTTCCAGAGCAGTTTTCATATATTAGTACTGTATTTTGACCTCCCTTAAAATCCTGCTTCAGGTTGCTTTGTAAGTAAATAATCTACAAAAAAAAAGCATGCATTAAGAAGACTGAAATTGCAAATAAAATACATAAATATGTAATCTAAAGGTAGGAAGAGAAAAATAATGCACGGTGGTTAATGTAATGGTAGAGGCTTTTGTTCTGATGGAAAAAAAGTTTAAAAAAAAATCACTGTAATTCTGTGTTTAATATATTTACAGGAGAAGAATATAATTTTAAGAAAATCAACACCAACAATTTAAACACACCATATGACTACAATTCTGTCATGCAATATGGAAGGTAAAGTATCATTACTTTTGTTTTATAAACACTATGCTCCAAGGCCACAGTATTAATTGCTCACACACTGTGTTGGTTCAGGTATTTCTTCTCCAAAAACGGCAAGCCTACCATCGTCCCTATACCATGTAGTAATGTTTCCATCGGACGTGCTAAAAGGATGAGCACAAATGATATCCTGCGTGTTAACAGGCTCTACTGCCGTTAAACTCTCTCTTAACATCACCAGATTGCTCATAATACGTTTGCAATATTCTCTTTTTTTTCTTTTTTGATTATTTGATGATAAAATTTCTCTGTTCTTTAATACATCAGAAGGTTTCTCTTTTTTGCTAAGCCTATTTCAAATAACCCTAACTTTTACCATCATTAATAAAATGCATAATAAAGACCACTGTCTGCCTTGATTTCTTATACTTTAAAACATTTTCAGCAACTATTCATTTAAATAGTTGGTATAGAAAAACTAAAGAGTATTTGCAAAATTGTGACAATTTTGCATAAAGTACTATTCTGCATCCATTTGAGTCACATAAGCATACGTATAAATTGGGACTAATAAGAAAACCACTTGTTTTGGAGACTCATCAGAAAAAAATCTTCAGTTTGCTACGGAGCATAAAGAGTGTAAAAAGGGAAGTACCCTTGCAATGTCATTATATTGATGGGACATCAAGCTGTAAGAAGGAAAGTGATAATTACATTCAGAAAAGAAGACAAGCAGGAAACCATGGGACTGGTAGAATTGCCTCAGGATGAAAATAGGGGATTTAGAAATGGTAGAAAAGTACTGGAAAAATGGTAGATTGTTTGTCAAATAGGGGTGTAGGCTTTGAAGTTTCTTTGTGTACAGTTAAATGACACTTTTGTTTATTGTTTTGCCTGGCTGATGTCTAAACTACTTTCTTTATTATACAAGAATAAAAAAAACTTTTTTTTTTTTTTTTGATGTTGCTACCTCTTTTTGTTGTGTTGTGGTCCAGTAAAAAAATTACAACAACTATCCAGCACAACAAATATAGAAACAAATAAAAATTTGAGAACAACAGTTGGTGCAATCCTGAACACATTACAGTGAAGGAACATATGTGAAGCCCGGATATCAAACTGTTAGCAGTCTATGTCCATATTATATGACCAGAGAGTTTTTCTTATTGTAGTTTACATCCCTCCTATGATTGACGTGATGCACACTACACTACAAGATGGTGAGATGAGTTTTTAGTTGTTGAAACGCCTTCTTCACTGTTTCTGTCTCTGTCACAGTGTACTCTCTGGAATACCTGTTTTTAAGAAGATCTGAAAGAGGCACTGATAGGGGGAAGAAGTAGGCACAAAGCTGCGATAATAGCTTGCCAATCCCAAAAACACACGTACCTGTTTTTTTTTGTTTTTGGTTGTGGGTAAGACTGGATGTTTGCCATTAATCCAGCCTTCCCGAGTTCTTCTAGGACCATGGTGCAGGTGGTCTGTCCAGCTACCTGAATGGATTACAACATCATCTAGATATGCTGCGGCATGTGGGTTGTGGCATGTGGGTAAGAACCTCTGAAAGGTAGCCCTTGCGCCATGTAGCCCAAACGGCAGGACTCGGTACAGCCAGTCGCCATAGCTAGTGCTGAAGGCAGTTTTTTTCTATTGCCGCCAGTGTGAGTACATCCTGCCAGTATCGTTTTGTTAGATCTAACATCAAGATAAAGCGGGCTTTTCCAAGTCAATCCACTAAATCATCCACCCTGGGTAGTGGATAGGCGTAGAAACAAGAAACTTTGTTTACTATGCGGAAATCATGGCATAAACGAATTGACCCATCCGGGTTCTGCACCATCACTATGGGGCTGAACCATGGGCTGGTGGTCCCTCCAATGATGCAATTTCAGAGCATGTTCTCTATCTCGGTGTCACCATGGAGGATGTGAGGAGGGAATTCAGTCACCTATGCCCAGGGAAGGCTGCAGGACCTGATGGCCTCAGCCCCCCGGTACTTAAAGGATGTGCCACTCAGCTGTGTGTTATTTTTCAGCACATTAACCTGAACAACAGACTGAACACGTTCGGTCTGAACAACAAACATCTCCCTGGAAAAAGACTTGCCTGGTTCCTGTGCCCAAAAATAAACACCCATGCACCACCTTTTCTTCCTTTGGCCATCAAACTTTATAACTTTTCCCCTTTCTGTGGGAAGGAGAGATA
Organism: Clarias platycephalus; assembly: GCA_030068275.1. NCBI lineage: Eukaryota > Metazoa > Chordata > Actinopteri > Siluriformes > Clariidae > Clarias > Clarias platycephalus. The sequence goes on along the minus strand of JAQQZT010000012.1, from coordinate 36,604,103 downwards.
AAATACTGGTGCACTAGCCTTACTTCTCCAATCTGTATGCATGGGTCACTTAATATTATGTGCAACATCATTTACCAATATCATGTGCAATATACTTAGCAATATCATGTGAAATATCATTTAGCAATATCATGTGCAATATTACTCATCATTGTTGCTATGTGAATTCTACATCAGAATCTGTTTTTTAATACTCTATTGCTACCGGTTGCTGCATTCTATTTTGTAGGTTGTTGCATTCTTCTTCTTTCTATCTCATATATAGTTTGTAGATTTTTTTTTATTTTTTAATTCACTTTATTGCATGTATATGTTTGATATCTTATCTTATCTTATTCCACATATAATGCTAAATTATATTATATTATGTTTAAACCTAAAACACATGAGTTTAAATCATATGTTCTTACAAATTGTCTTAAGGCTGTACTTGTTCAGGTTGCTAGTGCACCTTATCCTACCACACCTTTTTCTTCCAGGAAACCTTTCATGAATATGCTTTGATACACCATCTTCTGTGGTATCATCTTACGCTCCTTGTGGAGGGGCTCAATGATAATCTGGACAACAGCAGTCTCCCCATGGATGTACTGAAATAGACCAGGAGACACATGGTATTTATACTGTATGAATACAGTTTTAAGAAATTTGCCACGACAGAATTGGCGTTGTGGGCATAGGATAGCCACGGCTGGTTGCTGCCCCTTGGGGTCGGCGGCCCTACGCAGTCAGCAGAACTGCCGGCAATAGGAACAAGGTAAGCAGAAACGTGTTAATAAAATTATGCTGTAGTTTTTCTGCTGTCTGTGAGGGTCGGATGATTCTTGGGGGACGTACTGGCCCCGGGAACCAAATTGAGTAATTGCTAATTGAGTAATTTAATGTTTGATGCAATAATGTTATGATGTAATTTTTATAACTTTATGCAATTTGAAGAAATAGCAAAAAAGTATGCGCTTATGAATTGATGTGCTTTTGTGGTTGCTGAGCTTGAGCTTGTTGCTGTTATGTGTATTGTGTACGTGTGTAACATTTTACAAGTAGGGCTGCCTTAAATTAACAAATAGTGTTGATTGGAAGAGTGATTATAAGAAAAACCAATATAAAGGATATTGTATAAATAGAGGATATTTATACAATATAAAATAAATTGATTATAGGCTACTTTAAATCAAATAAAAACTGTTAAAGGAAAACAGGAAAATGTAAAAAAAACAAAAAAAAAAACAAGCATATGGTCTACCAAATAAATAAATAGTCATACAGATAATAAATCTTGTTTGTTTATAAATAATCTGTATTCATATGTATAATCATGTTGATAGGCTCTATTTTGTAAAACACATTTACTGCCACTGCCACAGACGTCGAAATGACGTCCAAAAAAACTAAGCCAGATTAGGTCAAATGTTGAACGTCAAAATAGTGGACCTAGTTTGGATGTCGAATAGACGTCCAGAATTGGTCATGGACCGACGGACCCAATATAGACATGATCTGCACGTCTATCCGACGTCCAATGTTTGGTGGGATTGAGATGCTGGAGTGGCAGGACCTTAAACAGGTTGAGTGTTAGTGTTTCGGCTGCTCCCGTCAAGGCAAGGGGTCGTCACAGATATCACCATCCGATCTACTCAACACCCTGGCGCAGGTTTTACTCCAGATGCCCTTCCTGATGCAACCCACCCACTTTTATCCTTCATCCAGTGGCCGGGGTTTGGGCATCATCTGGGAATCGAACCTGAGCCTTCTGCATGACAGATGAGAAACCTACCACTGAGCCACCAATACCCCGATTGAAAAAACCTCCCATGTGGATGAATTAAAAAAATTCTGCAAAGAAGAGTGAGCCAAAATTCCTCCACGACTCATTGTCAGTTGTCACAATCACTTAATTGCAGTTAATGCTGATAAGGGTGGCACAACCAGTTATTAGGTTTGGAGGCAACTCCAAAAAAACTGCATTTTCGTATTTACTCAGAGATGTTAAAATTAGTTTGATGATCTCAATCATTCAAGTGTAACAAATATGTCCCCCCCCACAAAAAAAATCAGAAAAAAATACTTTTTCACAGCACTGTGTTTGAAATAACGTTGTTGCACAACCACTGTCCGTATGAACGTAACGTTATTCATGGACGAATAAAAGTTTGGGACGGGACATGAAACCGGATCTTCTAGTCGACTTCACTGGTAACTCTGGTTTTTCAGTTTGTCGTGTGATAGAAACAGTAACTTCCTGCACTCACTCCGGTCCAGCAGATCCCGTCTGCTCTCCACGTCTCACTCTCTTCAGCTCCTCCTGATGATGCTTCCTCAGAGCCTCGATCGCTGCAGACACACAACACAACGCTCACGTTCACTCAGCTCTACACAGTGACGCAGCGACCGCGCCTCCACCCGGCCGGGATTCACCTTGTGCCGCGTGCCGCGCCTCCTCCTCCAGGATCTGCTCCCTCTGGGTCTCCATCTCTCTCCTCTGTCTCTCATGCGCTCGCTCCATCTCCTGCAGCCTCTCCCTGTGCTCTCTCTCTAAAACCTCCAGTCTGGAGGCGCAGCTCGAACCCGGGCCGCAGGGAACCGCAGATCCGTTACGCAGCACCTCGACCTCCCTCCTCAGAGACAGCACCTGAGGACAGGGGAGACACATGGGACACAGGTCATAAAGTATGTCAGTTATACCTTTCAGATCTTTTAAAACAAAGTACCGTATACAGTATAGTTTATTATACATCATTCTAGGTATATACGGTACTGTGGAGAAGGTGCACACCACACTGTGTGCCGTAATCAAAGCTAAAGGCAACTGACTGAACAGTAGAGTGTGTTTGGCCAGGCAGTGGATTAAACCAACTTTGTTTCACAAAAATACTAAATTCGATACTACGGGTTCGATTCCCGTCTCTGTGTGCATGGAGTTTGCATGTTCTCCCCGTGTTTGGTGGGTTTCCTCCGGGTACTCC
>JAQQZT010000012.1:36565079-36575080 GCA_030068275.1 Clarias platycephalus | reverse complement strand
AGACGGGAATCGAGCCTGGCCGGGAATCGTACCCGGACCCTGGAGGTGCAAGGCGACAGTGCTAACCACTACACCACCGTGCCGCCAAGCCAAAACCAATAACAAAAAAAAACTAATTTTAAAGAAACAAAAGTAACAATAATACTGTGATCACATGACAATTCATACATTCATAACTGTTCAACTTTTCCTGGTACAAATAAATAAATAAAAAAGTCTCCTGCATTGGTGCCATTAATGAATGGTAATTTAAATAATCAAGTGTAACAACATTTTCCCTGCAATAGCTTGCAATACACTGCAATAGCTTGTGGATGACATTGAAGTTGAGTAAATAAATGCTTCCGCAATGTGGAAATATTTACTCTTTGATACTATTTTATGAAAGTAACAGCAACATACAGTAGAAAATAACAGTATACAAAGGGTTTAGACATCAGTCAGAATGTGGCCCCTTTCACACTTACAAAATGTTTGTAATTATAGTTAAGTATAGCCTAGTAACATCTGACAAAAAGACCTAAAAAGCAACAGGCTTTTTTAAAATAAACTGTATATTTGTGTCATTCTCAAAACCTTTATCTGCGGCTGAATAATCAATAACAGACTCTTTTCCCAATGATCAAAGGTTAAATTGACACAAGATTTCAACTCAGCTCATTTACGGTAACTTTGCTTGATTAACCCTTTACATCCCTCAGGTAATATAACAAGTGTAGGAAGTTCCCTCTGACCTAGGAACGGGTTGGTACATTCTAAATGTCTACAATGCATAATAAATAAATAAATACATACATACATAAATGAATAAATAAATAGGCCTTACCACTTTTGAAGTGGAATGTCATTTAAGAACAAATTTTTAAAAATGTTACATTAATAATCAATTTAAAGAACTAAATTAAATCCCGAAAACCCCCTTTTCTCCCTGAGTAGGTGGAGTAAGAGAGATGTTTAGTAGTTGGTCTCTAGAGGAGTGTATGAGGCTATTATGTATAAAAGCTGAGGTACTGCTCTGTAACACACAACTCCTCAGAGTGAGCCAGGACCAGCAGGCACGATGTATGTGGACGTGATGTGGATGATGGCTGCGATTCTCTCTTACCCCACGCTCACCCTGTGTGACCCACTGTAAGTAGACACACACACAAACATGAAATCTGATCATATGATTTTTATTTATTATTTATAAATTTTACTGTACTGTTAGTTATGTGTTAAAAAAAAAAAAAAAAAAAATACATGTATATTATTAACAGGAATGTCTTGGTGGCACCAAATCTGCTGCGGGTGGGCACACCTGAGAGAGTGTTTGTAGAGGCTCAGGATTATAGTGGAAATGACGTCCATGTAAAAATCACTGTTAAAAACCATCCACAGAAAAACCATCCACTGGCATCTGTGTCCGTCGTCCTCACTGCTGTTAACAATTACCAGGCTGTTGTAGACATAAAGGTGGGTTATTTGAGAGTGCTGTATTTAAAACTAGAGGATCAAAAAGAGGGTTTATTTTGTCGCCACTGACCTCATACCTGCAAAATTAATTCTATTATGACATTTACTATTTAAAAACATAATCCAACTGTTTAAATATTAAACACACATCTTAAACTTATACAATAATATTTTTTTTAGGAATTTAAATTCATGTAGACTCTATTTACTAATTTGGTGACTTCTGAGGGCAATTGGTTCGATTGGATTTTAGTCAGGAGTGTTAGGGTAAAGAGGGATTAATACAAATGCATGTCACACTTTCATATATTTATTTGTAATTTGAAAACCATTTATCATTTTCCTTTCACTTCACAATTATGTACCATTTTGTGTTGGTCTATCACATAAAATTCCAATAAAATACAGTTTAGTTTGTGGTTGTAATGTGATAAAATGTGCAAACGTTCAAGGGGTATAAATACTTTTCAAAGACACTGTATTATGCTGTATACATATAAAGCAACTGTGTGTCTCTTGAGTACACCATAATCTCTCTGATTAATTTTCTTTTGAAATATTACTGTAAAGTGCATGGTTCTGAAATCATGGTTCTCAAATGCAGCAAAACCAGTGAAAGCAACAGCAACAGAAAGATTTAAAATTTGAAAGTAAAACAAAAATGTTATTACACTTCAAAGGTGGAAAATCAGAAAATAATTTCACTCATGTTTTAGGCATAATGTTGCAAGATTCTGCAAATAATATAATATCTATAATAACTCAAACATAATAATTTAAATGAATAAAGTTGCTTAATACTCTAATTATGAGATTTGTGATTTACACAACAGTGTAGAAAGTCAGGGATCCTATGCAGTCCTGTGTTAAGATGCTAGAGGCTTTGTAGGTTCAGAATCCTGTAAGCTTATACATTTCTGTTTTTTTTCATGATTCCTTTTTTCTCCTATCATTTTAGTTTTATACACACCATTCTGTAACTTCTTCTTCTCTGACACTTTGACCTAACTAGCCACAAGCTTTACCTGTAACTCACACTTGAACATGTCAAAGGCTAAAACCTTCCCTCAACATCCTGGTAGGCTGCTGTGGAGGGTCACTTGTACATAGGATCAATCAGCTAAAACCATGGATATTTGACTCATTACAAAAAAATGTGATTATGTTATTGGCTAATAATAGGCCCCTGATCTTCATTGGCACTGGAGATTCAGCCCAGATAAGCCAGTGCATTAAGGGAGCCTAGACCCTATACCAGGGATTTGTAGCTGGGAAATTTCCACAATAGCAATGTCAAGTATACGAGGTGCTTATGTTAGCATGGTAACGCACGCGAGAAGCACTCTTAGCTTTTTCTTCTGAGGATGATACACACCATGGTGAGGTATATACCACACTTGACCATCTTGTTGACTTACTGTAAGTGAGGCGTTATAAGGAGCGGTTATTCTTGAATTTCCTTTTGAGATTTAGTGCGCGCTGCATGGCTGCACTTCGGTTGTTGGGCATTTGAATAGCTGCTTTCTTAAATGGAAGACCAATGTAGAAGTGAGTTAGACACAGAGTCTAAAAACTGATAATCCTCTTGTGACAACTCAGCTTTATCATCACAATTCCGTTCAGGAAAATCATGGTTGTACTGTTGTATCAGCATTTGTTCCACCTTTTCAATGGAAATTCTGTTGACTGTATCACTCGCCTGCTTGTTGTCGTACATACTTTCCTCAACAGATTCTCGAAGAGGTCCATTCAGAGTCCATCCAAGAGCAGTCTTTACTGCATATGACCCTTTGTGCCTGCTGTTAATTACTTGCCATGGTTCTAGAAGCTTATACTCTTTGTTGCCTATGAGAAGTTCAACTCCAGCATCAATCTGAGGCAATGTCACTTCACTGAGGTATGGCCACTTATCAATATCGTGTTGTTGTGGAATATTTTTCATTGAGACTGGGATGCTCTTTTGTGTAAACACTTTGGGTAGTTCAACAAAGGTGTTTTCTTCCAGACCACTAACCTCCAAGTCAGTGAGCATGGTAGCTTTCTACTTGTTTCTTCGAGTTCATGGTGTTTAACATCATGTCAACTTTTCTGCCTTGAACATTTAACCGCCTTGCTAATGACTCCGTACAAAAAGTAGCAGAACTACCTGGGTCCATAAATGCATACACTTCTACTGTTTTGTCACTTTTCTTGGACTTTATTTTAACGGGTACTATGGAGAGAATAGAATTGTCTCCAGTCCCAGTACAGGCGCTTGTTTCATGACTCACTGTAGCAGGCAGTGTATTAACTGTTTCAGTTTCATGAGCTTTTACAATTACCTGAGCTGTGTCTTGTGCGGCAATGTGTAGCATGTGAGGATGTTTCTTTGAGCACGTCTGACATGTAATTCTTCTTGTGCAGACTTTGCTAAAAGTGTCCCTTTACTAAACATCCATAGCAAAATCCATTCTTTCTCAAAAAGTCCAATTTGTCTTTATATGTCTTAGCATTGAACTGGTAGCATTCGTCTAAAGTATGACCTTTCTCACAGAATGCACAAGGTTTGGTGAAAGCACTAATAACTGATGCACCATCACTCTTAGCTGTAATCAAGTCTTTATGAATTTCACCAACCTGTTTTACACCGGTTGCAAAGCTGCTACTTCTTTTTCCTTCCCTTTTCAGCTTGGATCCTTGAAGAGGTTTGTTACAGTGTTTCTTATCACTAGTCAAAACGTCCAGGTCTCCAAAAGAGGGTTTGACATTACTTTTGCTTGTCGGTCGACGAATTCCACCAACTGCACTAACTTGGCTCTTTTCCGATTGCGCTCCTCGTACTTGTATGCATGGGCCCTCCATCTTTCACGCAATTTGTAGGGCAGTTTTGAAATAATAATCCTCATATTGGTAGGATTATCTAACTCATCTCTGCCCTGGTGACATTGCAGGGTGTTTGGAATGGTGGAGTTTTGTTGATAGAAGTTTCCTTTACCGACATTCCCTGAAAACGGAGCAGGGAGTAGGGAGCACCCTGTGAAGTACACCGGAATGAAACGCAGCCCTAGTGTCCAGCACAGATTGGTTGACGAAACAATTTTTCGTAAATTTTTTTTGTAACACGTGTTATGCGCTGAAATGCCCCCCTGCCATGGATTGCGGCTATCCCCCCCCATACAGTAATCGATATCAAATATTATATTAGAACATAAATTCATAGGTTAATGGTGTCAGGGGCGGGCGGAGAGAGAAATGACCCAATAGCAGAAAACAGATTTCCTTAAAATAACTTTTATTTTATGCACCAGGATTAAATTACACGGACTGAAAGAGCAGTGTGTGTGGGTGTGTGTGGGTGTATATATGTGAGGAGAAGAGCTGTTGCGTGTATGTGTGTGTGTGTGCGTGTGTGTGTGTATGAGAAAAATAGCTGCTGTATATATGTGTGTGAACGGTCCAGGAATAGGTAGGGGAATGCCCTATGACGCAATGGGGAGATGCGTCGGTGACGTCGAAGGGATCCTCCGTGAACCCGGAAGTAGCGCGCGCGAGAATATCCTTGGAGATTGCTCCAGCTGTTCCTTTTCCCGGCGCTGTTTTGCCGCGCGAACTGAAAGAGGATGCCTGAACCTTGCAATTTCCCCTCGCTGGGCGTAGAAGGCTGGCGAGTGGGATGAATGTTGTACCACGAAGGAGAGAAGCCGGCATGGATCCCAGGTGAGTGCCATTGGGCGGAGGTGCAGCCGCGAGCACAAACACTTCCGTAGCGCTAGCTCTCAATCGTAATCCAAAAACACAGTCAGGGTCATACACGAAGATCAATCCAAAATCGGGCGAGTTAACCAGGGGCGAAGGCAAGCGAATTATCAAGAACGAGTAAGCAGGGGTCGGCAACGGGCAAGAAAACACTGAATACACTGGCAAAGAAAATACGGGGCACATGAGCGAGAAACTGCGGCGCAGAATGAAGCCCTCGTCGTGCTTATATAGTAGAGGGATGATTACGTGATTAGATACAGGTGTGCTGTGATTGAAAGTAGAGCGTGTAGGGGGGGATCTCTGGAATGGATTTAGGCCTGTGAGTCTAGCTAGCTCGTGACAGTACCCCCCCGCTCCTATTGACGCCACCTGGCGTTCTGGCTGCTGCGTTGGGGTGTCTCCGGTGGAAATCGTCAATAAGGGCCGGGTCCAAAATGAATCTAGAAGGGATCCAGCTTCTTTCCTCTGGGCCATAACCCTCCCAATCTAACAGATATTGGAGACCTCTGCCTCGTCGTCTGGCTTTCAAAAGCTTGTGCACCGTGAAGGCTTCGCTTCCGTCGATAAGCTGGGCGGGTGGGTGGATTCAGTGGGCAAGAGACCAGAGGTTTTATTTGGGAGACATGGAAGGAGGGATTTATTCGGCGCATGGTAGATGGCAGGAGAAGTCTGACGGAACAGAGGTTGATGATTTTGGTGATAGTGAATGGGCCAATAAACCTGGGAGTTAGTTTGCGGGAGGTCATTTTGAGGGGGATGTAACGAGATGACAACATGACTCTTTGGCCAACGCGGTATGGCGGTGCCCTGGAGCGGCGTCGATCGGCTTGTTGCCTGAAGGCCGAAATGGCCCAACGGATCCTAGACCTCGCCTTCAGTCATGTTCTTCTGCAAGAACGAATGAAGGCTCGGGCAGAGGGGGCCGAGACCTCCGCCTCCTGAGAGGGAAACAGGGGAGGCTGGTAACCCGAGGCAACATTGGAAGGGAGAGAGACCCATGGCCGCATCCGGCTCCAAGAATGGGCATCTCTAGAGGTCATGCATCGGATGGCCGTCTCCAGGTCCTGATTGGCTCCCTCTGCTTGGCCGTTCGTCTGAGGGTGGTAACCCGAGGATAGACTGGAGGTAGCCCCGATTAGCTTGCAGAAGGCGGACCAGAATTGGGCAGGGAATTGGGGACCCCGGTCCGATATGATGTCTGTGGGAAGCTTGTGCAGCCGGAAAACGTGTGTGATTAAGAGTTCGGCGGTTTCCTTGGTCGTGGGGAGGCCAGCTAATGGGACGAAGTGAGCTGCCTTGGAGAAGCAATCAACCACCGTGAGGATGCTTGTATTACCTTCAGAGTCAGGGAGTCCGGTGACAAAGTCGACGGCGATGTGGGACCAGGGCCTGTGAGGGATCGGGAGAGGTCTGAGGGAACCAGCGGGGGGTTTGTTGCTGGTCTTATTCCTGGTACAAGAATCGCAAGCACTCACGAAGCGGTGTGTCTTCTTTTATGGTCGGCCACCAAAAGCGCTGCTGGACCAGCGCTAACGTGCGTGCTGTGCCGGGGTGGCAGGCCAGTCTGGAGCTATGTCCCTACTGCAGCACATGGGGTCGTTCTACTTAGGGACGAAGAGCTTGCCCGGCGGGGCCCCAGGGGGACCTGATTCCTGATGCAGCGCATTCTTGACCCGTGACTCAACATCTAGTAAGGCCGCCCCCACCAGGCATTGGCGTGGTAAGATTGTGGCATCAGGTGTTGGATCCTGGGCTGGAGAAAACTGTTGAGGAAGGGCATCTGGTTTAGTGTTCTTAGACCCCGGGCGATAGGACAGAGAGATATTGAAGCGCGAGAAGAACAGTGACCACCTTGCTTGCCAGGAGTTTAGACGTTTGGTCGTCCGGAGATACTCCAGGTTCTTGTGATCCGTCCAGACCAGAAAAGGGGTTTTGGTACCCTCATGCCAATGCCTCCACTCCTCCAGAGCGAGTTTGACTGCCAGTAGTTCTCGGTCGCCGATGCCATAATTCCTCTCAGCGGAGGAGAGTCGGTGAGAGAAGAAACAACATGGATGCAGCTTATCATCCTTGGGAGACCTTTGTGATAAAACTGCCCCAACTCCGGTGTCTGAGGCATCCACTTCGACCACAAACTGAAGGGAAGGGTCTGGCTGAAGGAGGATAGGGGCCGAGGTGAAATGCTTCTTTAACTCAAGGAAAGCCCTGGCAGCATGTTCTGACCACATGAACGGAGTCTTGGATGAGGTCAGGGAGATAAGCAGGGCGGCCATCAAGCTGTAGTTGCGGATGAACCGCCTGTAAAAATTGGCGAACCCCAGGAAGTGTTGGAGCTCCTTACGTGTTGTTGGGGCAGGCCAGTCCGTGACAGCTTTCAGTTTGATGGGGTCCATCTGAACTTTGGATGGGGCAACGATGAAGCCCAGAAAGGAGACCGTGCTGCTGTGGAACTCACACTTTTCAGCCTTGACGAAGAGCTGATTCTCGAGGAGCCTTTGGAGTACCTGGCAAACATGCCTCTTATGTTCGTCCAAGGAGCGCGAGAAGATGAGTATGTCATCTAGGTACACGAAGGCGAAGATGTTGATAAAATCTCTGAGGACGTCGTTGACTAGAGCTTGAAACACGGCCAGGGCATTGGCCAGCCCGAAAGGCATGACCAAATACTCGTAGTGCCCAGACGGAGTGTTGAAGGCGGTCTTCCACTCATCCCCTTCTCTGATTCTAACCAGGTGGTAAGTGCAATGGAGATCCAGTTTCGTAAAAACTTGGGCCCCCTGCAGGAGGTCGAAGCCAGTGGACATGAGGGGAATAGGGTAGCGGTTCTTAGTGGTGATGTCATTCAACCCTCTGTAATCAATGCAGGGGCGTAGGGTACCATCTTTTTTGGCCACGAAGAAAAAGCCTGCCCCAGCGGGCGACGATGACGGCCTTATAATGCCTGCAGCTAACGCCTCTGAAATGTACTGATCCATGACCTCCCTTTCGTGTTGGGAGAGTGAAAAGAGGCGCCCTCGGGGTGGAGCTGTCAGGGGTGGAAGGTCGATCCCGCAATCGTAGGGATGATGAGGAGGGAGAGAAATGGCCCGCGATTTGCTGAACACGGCCTTGAGATCTACATAATCGTGCAGGACCCCAGAGAGATCAGGGAACTCCTCACAGGCGGCTGTGGCGATGGTAGGGGAGAGAGCAGACTTCAAGCAAGAGGCCAGGCAGAGGGGGCTCCATCCCAGGATGGTGTTCTTTTGCCAGTCTATGTGTGGGTTGTGTCAGATAAGCCATGGGCGCCTGAGAACCAACTGAGACTGAGCCTGGTTTATGACGAGGAAGGAAATTTATTCCGTGTGATTGCCAGAGGTCCTCAGGGTAATCGGTGCGGTTCGATGGGTGATGGACAGAAGCGAGGTTCCATCAAGGGTGTTGACAGACAATGGAGCATTCAAGGGCTGAGTGGGAATGCGCAGTTCTTTGACTTTTGTGGCACTGATCATGTTCTGGTCGGATCCAGAGTGGACGAGGGCCTGGGCCACGTGGGACTGACTCCTGAGAAAGAACGTGACAGGAAGAACGGGACGACCTATAGGCAGTAGCTCTTGGGCGCCCCCCTCCAGAGTGCCTAGGTTCACTGGGGGGGACCTAGCTTTGAAAGGACACTGTAGACGCAAATGTCCGACCTGGCCACAGTAAAGGCAGGCTCCGGCCTGAATCCGTCGCTGTCGCTCCTCCGGTGAGATCCGGGTTCGTCCGACCTGCATTGGTTGGGCCGGGGGGCTGGCTGGCCTGATCGGAATGGGAGAGACACCGGCTGTGAGCCGGGTTTGGGTCGGGAGGCGGTGCCGCTCACTAAGGAGTGAGTCTACTCACCCCGCAAGATCCATCAGGCCGTTCAAGTCGTCAGGGAGCTGCTGGGAAGTTAGCTGGTCCTTGACTGACTCTGAGAGCCCATTCATGAAGGTGTCATACAGAGCCTGGGCGTCCCACTGGGTGGCGGCCACCAGGGTTCGGAACTCAATGGCGTAGTCATAGGCAGACAGGGTGCATTGATGGAGCTCCAGTAGTTTTCTGGCAGCCTTCCTCCCAACATGGGAGCGGTCAAATACACTCCTCATCTCCTCAGTGAAGGAGTCGAAGGAGGCACAGCAGGGGTCGTTAGCATCCCAGAAAGTTGTTCCCCATTCGCGGGCTCTCCCCATGAGAAGGGTGATAATGTACGCCACAGTGGGGAAGGTCGAAGGCTGGAGTTCGAGCAACAGAGAACATTGTGACAAAAATGAGCGGCAAGTACCAGGATCTCCATCATAAGGCTAGGGGTTGGGCAGACGAGGTTCATGCCAAGCTGGAGGTGTTAGAGCTGAAGGGAGCGCGAAGCAGACATGTTGAAATTGAGTCGACAGCTGGGATAAGGATTGGGATATCTGCACGAGGTTCTGCTGCTGAGAATTGATGATGGCACCCTGTTGGGCGACTGTTTGGCGAAGTTTGACCTCCGACAACGCGGAGCTGGAGCTTGGTTCGGAGGCTCGGCCGGGGGCGGAAGGCGTCTGCTGGGTCTGCCATGGCCGCAGTGTACTGTCTGTTATGCACCAGGATTAAATTATACGGACTGAAAGAGCAGTGTGTGTGTGTGTATGTGTGTGTGTGTATGTGTGTGTGGGTGTATATATGTGAGGAGAAGAGCTGTTGCGTGTATGTGTGTGTGTGTGTGTGCGTGTATGAGAAAAAGAGCTGCTGTATATACAGTGGGGGAAATAAGTATTTGATCCCCTACAGATTTTCTAAGTTTGCCCACTTACAAAGAAATGAAGGGT
>JAQQZT010000012.1:36534117-36544603 GCA_030068275.1 Clarias platycephalus | reverse complement strand
TCACTGCTCACCTTTATAGTGTTCACAGCCTGTTTCAGCTCCTGCACCTTCTTCTGCTTCTCCTGGATTCTCTGCTGCGATTTCATCTGCTTCTCCTTTAACTCTCTCTGAGGACAGAACAGTTACATTAGATTTTTATAAAGTACTTACAAAGTAAGATAATTCATTACATACAAACATTCATATTTCTTAGAGCTGTGTGTGTGTGTGCTGTAGTGTTACAGTTTCCCTTCACTGGATCTAAGAGACACAAACCCTTATGATGACCAGAGTGGAGTGGAGCACATTATATAAAATATATATTATATCTTTCTTTGTTTATTTGTATTCTCTCTCTCTCTCTCTTTGTTTGAATTTGAAATTGATGTGTAAATCATATAATTCACTAGAGCACACGCAGTGATAGTGACCGACACACACACGCCTATCAGAATGTAGAGGAATGTTTATATCATATGACCTATTCAAATGTGATTGACAGGTGAAGCTTGTGGTTATTTAGGTCAAAATGTTGAACCATAAGAAGCTGATGGTCAGATTTAGATATCGGTGCCGTGGGCAGCCACACAGAACAGCATGTTGGTGAAGCAGCACAATGCAGACGTGAAACAATAATAAATAAATTGTAATGGTGGTGACATTTGTGTGATCAGTTTACTGTTCCTTCAATGCAGGTTACATTTTTCATGGCTCCGTATGGTTGGTGCCCTGATTCTAGTTTGTGAGGCAGGTTACTGCCCAAGAAGATCTCTCACTGAGTGTATGAGACAGGCAGAAGTGGAATGTAATGCATTACATTTACTCACATTACTGTAATTGAGTAAATTTTTTGTGTACTTCTACTTTTTAAAGTAGTTTTTAAAATCTGTAATTTTACTTTTACTTAAGTATGTTTTGTTTGAAGTATTGTACAACTTTTACAAGTACTACATTTTAAATCATATTCACTATTGAGTAAAAAATAAATGAATGAAAATAAAAAATAATACAAATAATACAACGGGGAAGGAAAAAATTGCACCCCGGAAACCACTGCACTGATTGATTGATGGACGGGAAAAACAAACGCGCTAAATTCACAAGAACGATGGAGACGCCCAAAACAGATGTCAGTGATGCAGACACAGCTGAAAGTGAAATGCCAACAAATTCTTATGATTAAATCTCTGGTCATATTTAAGCTTTGACTTCAAGCACAACAAAGGCAACAGATTTATTATGCAAAGGTGTTCCATCCCCCATCCCACTCCCGCTGGTAAAAAAGTAACTCAGTAACTTTTACTCTGAGTAAATATTTAATGAGCTACTTTACTTTTACTTGAGTAGATTTTTATAATGGTAACTTTACTTGTACTTTAGTAAAATTTCACTGAAGTAACAGTACTTTTACTTGAGTACAAAATTTTATTAGTCTTTCCACCTCTGGAGATGAGGAGGGGAGGAGAGGTGGACACTACCTCAGGTCTCACCACTGGAAGTCTGAGTACAGGGAAGTGCAGGATCACTCAGTCACTGAGTAAACCACAGTTCATTCAAAATACTATTGTTACAGTTGGACACCAGAGGGTGCCAGACTCCCGGACTCCATTTTGTTCGTGTTTTCCTTTAGTTTGGACTCCAGTTCCCAGAGTGCACCTCGATCAGGTGTGCTCACCTGATCGAGGTTAGCTAATTATGTTTGTTATAAATAGCCTTTTGTTCCGTTGTATCTTTGTGTGGCATTTGTTAAGATAAGTGGGTGTTTTGTTTCCAAGTTCTCTGCGTCATGCATTTCTCCTGGTCTGTTTCTTATTTGGTTCTGTTTAGCTCCTAGTCTATTATGTTAGCTCCTAGCCTGTTTTGTTAGCGCTAGTTATGTTTAATTCTTTATGCTTATTTCACTAGTCTTGTTAGCCCTTGTGTTTACTTCTTTGTTAGGTTTATTTCCTAGTCTTGGTAGTTTCTATGTTTAGTTCCTTATGTTTAGATTTATGTTATGCTTACAGTAGCTGAGTGTTCTGGTTAAGCGTCTGAGTCTGTGAAGTCGGAATAGTTCATGTTCAAGTTTTGGTTGGTGTCTGTTTATGTTCTGATTTCCTCTATTTTTGGTTTTGAATTTTTGTCAGCCTGTTTGTCTGTCTGATTATCTGTTTGTTTGTGCTTGTATCATGTTAAAACTACTGAACTCAATTTAGTTTCATTTGTGTATTTGGATAATCTTGAGGGAACATATAGGTTTTGTTTCATCGCAATTGGCCCACAGGAAGAGAAAATATGATAATTTGATATTTCAGTGGAAAATGCGCTTTTCATGAAAAGTTATAAATCGACCTCAAGAGACAGAGTTTTGTCCAAGGTCTGGAAACAAAGCAATGAGTTGTGCAGTGGAGTTATAAGAGTGGCATGCAGGTGGGGTGATGTTATGCTTACCAGAGACTTTAAAGGTGAGACCGGAATGCCACCCCTTTGATCTCCGCAATGAGGACATTACTTTTATGACTATCTTGCACAACACTGCACACATGTATCTAGCTAGAAACTATAGATAAGATGGTTTCTCATTCTCACCTGTTTCTCAGCTCTTTCTGCTGCAGCTGTGATGATGTCGTGTCCTTTATGATTATCCATCGTACACAAATAACAGATGCAGGTTTGATCAGTACGGCAGTAGATCTCAATCAGCTTGTTATGTTCAGAGCAGATCTTCTCTTGGAGTTTTGCTGAAGCTTCAATTAATGTGTGTTTTTTCAAAGCAGGAAGTTCTAGATGAGGTTTCAGATGAGTTTCACAAAGAGAAACCAGACACGTCAGACAGGACTTGACGGCTTTGTGTTTTCTCCCGGTGCAGAAATCACACTCCGCATCTCCAGGTCCGGCGTAACAGTGTGCAGGAGAAGCAGCTTGGACTTCAGTCTTCAGTTTCTCCACCACTTCAGCCAGCATGTTGTTTCTGCATAGAACAGGCCTTGGCGTAAAGGTGTCTCTGCACTGAGGACAACTGTAGACATCCTTCTGATCCTCCTGATCCCAGTGACCATTAATACACACCTTACAGAAACTGTGACCACAGTGGATAGCCACTGGATCCTTCAGGAGATTCAGACATACCGAACAGATGAACTGATCCTGATATATTGAAATACTGACCTTGGCCATTTTTCTGAACACACACTGACAGAAAGAACAAGGCACTCTGAGTTTTGTTTTATGTGACAATAACTTCCTGGTTCACTATGTGTATGAGAGAGAGAGAGAGAGAGAGAGAGAGTAAGAAGGAGGAGGAGCACAGAGACCAAAATTATGAAACTCCTCTGTTAATTGTTTTATTTTCCTTTAGTCTATGTGGAGAAGTTAATCTTATTTTTATTAAATTTTACAGACACACTGCCACTGTTAATGAATTTAAAGGTAACAGTTTCATCATAGTGATTTTACAAAGTTTGTTCATACTTTTTTTTTTTTTTTTTTGTCTTTCGGCTGTTCTCTTTCAGAGGTCGCCACAGCGAATCATCTGCCTTCATCTAACCCTATCCTCTTCTCTCACATTAACTAACTTCATGTCTTCTCTCACTGCATCCATACACCTCATCTTTGGTCTTCCTTTAGACCTCCTGCAAGGTAGGTCAAACATTCTTCTACCAATATGCTCACAAATTTCTCCTCTGAACATGTCCAAACCACCTCAATCTGGCCTCTCTGACCTTATCCCCAAAACATCTAACATGGGTTGTCCCTTTAATGAACTTGTGTCTCCTCTCAAGATTGGTAATCTCCTACATGGACAACATGGAGTCATTTAGAGTCGCAGTAAGAGAGTTTCCCATAGCGTTTTCACCCAGCATCGAGTGTAGCTTTTGAAAGGGAATGCTTTTTGTGTATGTGGATGTGTGTCTGAAATCCTCCCTGCTCCATGATTCCAAAAGTAAACCATTTGTTCGAGGTGAGGTTTTAGGTGTGGTTCACAGTAAGAATTCAGATACGTCAGATTGCTTTTTTTTTTTTTTCCTGTTCCAGGCCCTGATCAGCAAAGCAGGCAAATAATGAAGTCTCTTACTCAACTCTAAATGTCTCCATGTTGTGTGTGTTTTCTAGGAGCAGGTCTGTCTCTGCTCAGTGCTCACCTTTTATAGTGTTCACAGCTGAAACATCAGCTCCTGCACCTTCTTCTGCTTCTCCTGGATTCTCTGCTGGAACACACACACACACACACACACACACAGGTGTGTGTGTGTGGTTTCTGCATCTTGTAATCTTAGCAGACTGACCAGCAAAATAAAGTCCAAACATGAAAATAAAACTGAGAGATCTTTAAAATACAGTTTATTTGTATAGTGCTTTTTCAGTAGATGTTATTTGTGCAGTACAGACTGTGTAACTCTCTCACTGCTACTAATAAAGAAATTATGTTATTGTGTTATCCTAGCATGATAAGTATACACACAATGTTAAGACTTACCCAAATCTCCATTAACTGGTTTGACCAGATTACAGCTTGCAGTGACTGATTAACTTTAATTTTTATTATTAAGACTTTTTACATACTTCATGGAAGCTTTTATAATAGAATAAAGAATTGGGCAGAGCACTGGGTTTAATTCACAAAATATGTTTGTGTCTCTAGAAAAGAGAATTTGCTATGAGAAAACCATAATTATTGTTTAGAATAAATGAAAACGTGTGTTACAACTCCTCCCTGCTCTATGATTACAAAAGTAAACCATTTGTTCGAGGTGAGGTTTCAGGTGTGGTTCACAGTAAGAATCCAGAAGCTTTTTGTTTTTTCCTGTTGCAGACATCTTGGATTATGGCTTATAGCTCATGAAAATGAAAAATCTAGTATCTTCATTACAATTTATTCATAGTTTATATTATCTATTTATAGTGTTGGAAACTTTTTTCCTTTGTCGAATCAGAGACCAGGAGACGTTGGGATATCTTTCAAGCAGAAGTTACTCTTTATTAAGAACTCAGTATGTTGCTGTAGTCATCCAAGTCTGATTAAATGTCAGCACTGGGGAGTTTATACTTTACGGTAGAGGGATACAGAGAGGTGGCGACAATTTAAACAAAGCATAGTGTAGTACAGAAATCAGCCTGGTAATGGAAGTTCCCCAACCCTGATCTCATCAGCATAACAGTGCCTTTCAAATGCATACAGTAGGTTCTAATCTAATCAGCCTGACAGTATCGCTCAGACCTTCACATTATCATGGAGACAAAGACACAGCCTGGCCTTGAGATTAGCATTTACCTTTATCCTGGGACCCTACCCAGTGGTCAGGAAGTACATAAAGACAATAGGTTAATGTCTCCGACACCTGGGCTACCAGACTTGATTTACTTAGAATGTCATCATCTTCACCTTAAATTGTAAAACCCAATGTACATAACTCTTTCAGTTTATATACTGTACTATTACATTGGATGCTAGATTTAACATTTTATAAATTTGTAATCCTAAAATAGTTTGAGAAAATTATTATTCCAACCATATAAATTCTGAATATTTTTCAGCTTAGTCTAGTTCAGTACAAACAACCACAATCACAGAAAAGACTTGATAGTTAATAATCACCAACAACACCCACATCCTCCAGGGTAAGGTCATTGTTAAAAGGAGTGGCTGTTGTGTTGCTAGGACCAAGCTACGCCTGACCTGCAGACAATGACAGAAGCCTGTCATTTTCCAGGGGAAGTCTGAAACTATCAAGGGTCAAGTCAAAGGTATTAACAAATATAATGTGCCTAAATAAGAACATAAATTCTAATCAATCATGCCTTTATTAAATCAGGAGGAATTTTAGTCCATTTTTCCTTGCAGAACTGCTTGAGTTCTGTCATATTCCTTGAATTTCTCTCTTCGTCATTTCATAGCATCTCTGTTGGGTTGAGGTCTGGGCTCTGACTAGGCCACTTTAAAATACTTTTTTTTTCTCCCTGAAGCCATTCTGCTGTAGACTTGCTCTAGTGTTTTTGGTCAATGTCCTGCTGCATGACCAAATTCTACAGGATTTCAGCTGATGTACAGATATTCTTACATTGTCCTAAATAATCTTTTGATACACTTTGGAATTTAACTTTCCCACTATAACTCCACCATGAAGTCTTCTCCACCGTACTTCACAGTTGTCATGATGTCATGATGATATGCAGTGCCTGTTTTACATCAAATGTAGTGATGGTCAGGTGACATCAGGTGACGTCATTCGATTAGGTGCACCTGGAGGTTATAAATAGGCATGAACCGGAAACATCCTCAGGTCAATTTTGTCTGAAGGATGTCCAGTCACGCATGCAGTGTGGCATTGGAGCGCAGCATCTTGTTCCCGCTTTTTCAGGGAACAGGGTTACAGCAAAGTAACCCGAGACGTTCCCTTTCAAAAGCTACACTCGTTGCTGCTTGAAAACGCTATGGGAACGAGAATACCCACTCCGTCACACTGCAAGTGCCTGGACCCCCAGGGTTGTGTAGTGTGAGCACAGTCCCCCCAAGGAGTCTTAGACATAATTCTGGAATGCTGACTCGAGGACCGCGAGCCTGGCATCCAACTATGAAGCCTAACAAATGTCCTGCGGAAAAGGCAACCTGCCGCATGACATACTTGGAAACCCCTGTTGCCAGAGCAATTGATGAGGCAAGCTTCCTGGTCGAATGGGCCCTAATCATTAGAGGCGACGGCTAGGGCACTAGCATGTCTCACCCGACTCGTCTAATGGCAACTGCCCTTCGGCCGCGGCCCCACGACGTATGAAACTCTGCTCTAATTTACAGCCCTAGCTGATGCAGAGGTTTGCTGTAAATTGAAGAGCATGAGCTGGACACAGCGAATGAAGTCTTACTGCTCCAGAGCTATAACGGCGGAGGACAGAAGGCTTCGACTGTGGAAGATAGTTGGGTAAGAATTGAGAATAGCTTTTTCTAGCCAATTGACAAAGCCTAAGCACGCTGGGAAGGCTGATGAGGTCCACGAATAAGCCGGCAGCTAAGGGTGTTTTCCACAAACCCCATCAGTCAGGACGTAGGCTGAAATAGCGGCTGCATACGTTCCGAGGGCACAAGCTAGGGCACTAGGGCACAAGCCCAAGGTTAGATTTTCCTGCAGAAACTTTCGGCACTGAAACAGTTTGGCAGTGGACTGGGTCTACATGTTTTATGTCCTGGAATGTAAATGATCCTGAGGGACAGAAATTTTCCTGTCCTTAAAGCAAAACCTAGTGCGCTAGTTCCCTCAAGTCTGCCCAGGCAATATTTACAAGATTACCATAATGTTGTCCATCCGTGCTAGGACCTGCTAGCCTCTTGATTGCTGGAGGGAGTATTTCAGGGCAAGAAATAAAGTCATCAATTTGAGTCGGTTGATATGCCAAGCAAAAAGATGACCTCTCCAGATCCCTTGGGCTGGACGGCCATTTGAGGCCACGCTCCAGCCCGTAAGGAAAAAACGTCTGCCGTTAGAAACTTGCGACGACAGCACGGACCTAGAGTGGGACCCAGAGTCAAGGACGAGGGTCTGAACCACATAGAGAGGGTACGAAGCTCTTGGCGCGTAACCTTTATTGCCTCTGGGGATTGGACTTTGGATGAAATCCCCTGGCACTTAGCCACCACTAAAATCAGTATAGGAGCGGTGAAGTTACCTCCTGGCCTAGCTTGGACTCCTTTAGAGTGCTATAATGGATTCGGCGAGCGCAGGGGAAGCTGTGCCCGCATTATGGTCGGATTCCACATGACACTCAACGTCATACCTTGTGTAGGAAGGAAAACGCTTCTGTGGCGTTAGGTTAAGACTCCACCCTAAGAAAATGAGGTGAACTAGGGTGACGTGTTGATGCCGAATGGCTCTTTCTGGGAGGGAACATGTGCTATGGCCCCTTTGCCAGTGTAGCGAATAACAGGGCTCCCACAGAGAGAGACAGCAGTCAACTGACCACAGTCCAGAGACCTTCTCCCAGCATGCATGTCGCCATCCTGATAAGCTATCTGATCCGCGATCATGAAGAGCCATCTGCAAAACGAGGCTGCAATCTTATCTGATTCGCGGTCGTAAAGCAGATCTGTCAGACGAAGCTGCAGGAAACCTCACAAGGCATAAGACCAGATGCTTTGAAGTTAACCCCAAAACGGAAAGGGAAAATGGGCGATTCGGTAAACAAAGCAGACAGTTTTACAGCTTCACCCCGAGCTGGGGGGAGAACCTATCAGAAGCTGGACACTCTCTTGACCTCTGAAAGACATGCCTTTCAATGAACAAAGGCATACAGCATCAACATTATTTTAAACATCTTTAAAGTGTGACAGTAGGGCAAAACGCATACATACATATATTTACTCAGAATGTTTTATTTCTGTGTGTATGTTTGATTATTCTTCATAACTTTAAAAGTGTAATCAGCATTTACAAACTCTTTTTACTAGACAAAAGGAAGGAATGAGTGGGTAAAATATGTAATGTTTGATGTCAATCTAAAGCTGGCTTTATTCCAAGAATGTCTGTGAACACAGGAAATTGGTAGCATGAACAGAGCTCATGCAAAAATAACTTTATAAAAAGTATTAAAAACTCCAACCGGATGGATCACACGTGACAGCCGAAACACCAGGCTAATGTATGCACAGAAGGAGGAACCACGTGAGGGGTGGCTAAGCCCCGCAACCACATCCGATTGGACCAATCACCCGTGGGATGGACTGACCCCGAAGGGACAAAAACCCTAAGGGGTAAGCGTTAAACAGTCGAGAAGAAAAACCACAACTGCAACCTACAACATCTTCCAAGCAGCTCGGGCTTCTGCCCTTGCGGGTGCTGCGCCGCCGCTGCTGGTGTGATCCGCTCTTCAAGAACTCTCAACAAGACTTTGTGCCAGAACTCCAAAGTCCAGCAATGAAGAAACCCTCAGGAGAAGTTCCAGAGCGCAGCCATCGGTAACCAGGCAACCAACGCCTCAGCGAAGGGCTTTCCCGACAGACGTCAGCTCTACAACAGCGCACCAACCAATCAGAATCGCCGTGATTCCCGTCGCTGGAGGCGAACCAACGGATGAGAACAAAACATGACGCAAGTAAACAAACAAAGCTGCATACCTTGCTGAAGTTGGTGCTCGTTTCATAACTAAACCGTAAGATTAAACCCAAGACTGTGTGTGTGTGTGTGTGTGTGTGTGTGTGTGTGTGTGTGTGTGTGCGTTCAAGTAGTGTAGTTTTATATATCGTAAATTAGTCAAATAAATTCTCGTTTCTTTATAAAGAACTGTTGTCTTGGTCATGTATTTTAAAGTCTAAACATTTGCCCAGATCTTGTTACCTTGCTCATAATTGCTAAATACTAGATTTTATGTTATCCTTGTTGGCCACGTGATAACCGTGGACGGGTAGTCGATTAAGTGTACATTATAAATTTTGTTTCAGTTAATCAAATCGTTAACCCGAATCGTTAAAGATTCGATACAACTCTGACCCAGAGCTAAACATTACATCTTAATGGTGAAGGATGCGTTGGCATTGTCCACATTAAAATGTCTACATTTATTGGTGGACAATGCGACCGTCATTCATTGTCTTTATTATATAAACCCTACATATTAATGATGAAGAATGCTGGCAGCCATTCATTGTCATTATTACGTTAAAAACCCTACACCAGCGAGCCTGTGATTTTGAATTAACAGAGGTGTTCACTGTGGTTTCACGAAAGTGGAAAACCCACGTCGTTTAAACACAATGATTGAATCCTGTAGCCATGGAGACATGCTTGGCAGTAGCTTACGCGCTGCCAGCTTCTCCGAAGGGGCGGTAGCTTTGTCGCTTAGCTAGGCGGAGAGGTGGTGGTGATGATGGTGGCTGTTAACTACACTACAGTTCAGTGTCCTGAAACATGACAGGAGGGAACCGAGCACCTAACACTTTGTCAGAGACCGCTTTCTCCCAAAACACCGGTCTCCTGAGGGTGCCGACAAGGAGAGAGACACCATTACGGTCCTGAGGACTTTCTCCTCTCGGAGATAATGGTCCTCAGGTCCACTCTCCTCGCGGCGGATCGTGAAGCGATCTTTCTGAACCTCATGCCTCAGGGAGGATGGAGCAGGTCAGGACTAGGTGGCCGGCAGTTCCAACTGTTGAGCACAGCAGGGAAGGAACCTAACAAAGGCTTGTGATTGTGAATTTATGACTAAAATAAAGCTGTTCGTTGCCGTGCGGAAACCCGTGGCTCGTACTTTCACTTTACAAAAGGCAGCGTTTTTATCAAAAGGCTGATAAACGTGTGTTTTACAAAAAAAACCTCATGGAGTTTTGCGTCCCAAAATTTGTTCATGACGGTGTAAGCATATTTTAATTAAATATATTTGTGCATGCAACAATATGGCATGCAACAAGAAACAAAGTAAAAAAGAACAGAGAGGAGGGGCAAAGAGAACAGAGTTGAGTCAAGGATAATGTGATGTCACAGTAGCAAGGACATCATGTCCAGTGTGCAGTATGAACTCAAATGAACTCTAGATAGGTTGCCAT
>JAQQZT010000012.1:36276601-36287637 GCA_030068275.1 Clarias platycephalus | reverse complement strand
GTGTGTGTGTGTGTGTGTGTGTGTGTGTGTGTGTGTGTGTGTGTGTGTGTGTGTGTGTGTGTGTGTGTGTAATCTGGTATTTAATCAGACCAGGTGATAATCTGAGAAGTTCACAGACGGGTCCGTTCTGACTTCGCTATCAGCTATAGTGAGACTTTAATCTCGGTGCTGTTTATATATTTTTCAAAGAACAACTTTGCGAGAAAATCAAAAGTGCACAGGTGCCTGGGTTTGTGTTAGTACAGTACCTTTACTATGTTAGTTTCCATAGCAACAGCTCATCCATAGCGACAGATTCTCCACTAACCATAAACCAGTTTAGCCAAAAAAATCTATTAATTATAGTATTGTTTTCTTAACTTTTGTGGATCGAGTCTCCAGTGAGTCCGTCAATCATCATGCATGAGTTAATGACATGAAGTGTGTTAATGTTACCTTCATCCAGAGACACCATGAGAGGACAGGTCACTCAGGTTAATTTATTACACAAGTGGGTAAAAAGTGGCACACGCACACACACACACACACACACACACACACACACGCTGCTTATCCACTCCACATGTACGCTGAGACTCGTTACACTGATGAGTAAGATGATGAAGATGTTCGTCTGAGTCTCGGATCTGTCCGGGATCAGAGACGGATTACAGCTGAGGCGTTTAGCTCAGAATGACTCTAGTTCTTTCTTTTTCCGCTGGAATGTTGTAAATCACAGCGACAAATTAAGTTATATCACAAAATTAGTGCTTAGGTAGCAGTTTGGGTGCCAAAATTTAAGAGACCTGAAAGAGAAAGTAGCCTTTTTATTGCGATATTAACAAACTGCACTAAAAACACCACGATTTGAGTCCTGGGCTGGTGCGCTAAGTTCCTAACCAATCACAGACGAGACCGGATTGCACTAACCAATTATAACGCTGAAGGCGGGATTTCTTGATCTCAGACAGGGGCTTACTAACAGCAGCTGCCCAATGGTGGTGCAGACCTCCTTTATGGTACAGTGGTACTTTTGGCGGCAAGATCTTACATCAAAACCACAACTTGAGTCCCATCTTCATGTTCAAGGTTTTTAACCAATCATAGTCAAGTCATTTTGGTTCCTCCGCCTCTCACCTGTCAATCTGTATCTGTTTGGAATTTTACAGTGTTTTCACTCTCATTCTTTTGACCTGTTATTGGGTTTTGGATGACCTAGCGAGGGTAGATGAATTGATGAAGTTTGTCCTCATATTTAGCTCGATATGGGTTACCTAATAAAAGAAATGAAGAGACTGCGAGTTCTCAGCGCTCGGTTCGGGATCTCCTGGTGTAAGGTGGAACCGTGGAGTGTTTTTGTATTTTCTATTTTCTCTTATACCCAGATCCAGGTATATGAAAGGGTTAGCTTTAGGATTCGCTTGGGTTCTGGGTCAAGTTTCCAGGCTTAATAAGTCAGTGGTATATAAAGTTAGTTTATATTTCTTATACAGATGAAAAGCCCAACCTGTCCACAACTTGAGCAGTTCTACTGATTATAATAGCTGAAGATTTAACACTAAACGTTCAGAACTCTAGCTGCTCACTCGCCAAAATGAAATGATGTTGGACTGCTACTGTAGTGTTTCATTATATCATCACATTACTTTAAGTCTGCTGTTGCCATATTTAGTGACATGGGGTTCATGGTTAGGCTTTAGCATGGTTTGTGTGTATACACGGTTCAACAATGAAAAATATACCCCTCTCTTCTGATGGCCACATGACAGCATCAACGATGGTGTGACAACTGACATCTTTAGAGGAAACATAATACTACACACTGCTGCCATAATTCAATTCGAGTTTTATATCAGTCATAACATAACCCTAACCCTAACCCTTAACCTAACCCTATAACCATGTAGGTTCTGGTGATCCTTTCACCAGATTACTAGTTGGTGATCGATGATGCTCAGTTTATCTGGCAGTGGTGCTTAGATACACACACATACTCCCTTACTGCTTTATCCCTTCTATTTTTCTTTCTCTTACTATTTCTGTCTCCCGCAATCTCTTTTCATCTCAGTCACTGTCTTTCCACCTCTCTCTCCACCTCCATCATTTCAGTCTGAATTAAAAAAAAAAAAGCCCCACTTTCTTTTACCGCTCCATTTTCCCATCCCGACCACGTCTCCATGGCAACAAGGAGCATCAAAGAGACGGCGAGTGTGTGCTATGTATGTGTGAGGTATCTCCTGCCTTAACGTGGGTCTGTGTTAACCACCCAAGCACACACACACACACACTTGAAATTGAGTGTAGCCTACAAAGCCTCTCCTGCGAACCCCAGGTGAACGGCATCTAAGGCGCGGCTCGTTCAGCTAAAAACATCTGTCGTTTTAGTAACGTGTGTGTGTGTGTGTGTGTGAAGAGTGTTTGGATTGATATTGTCCGTGTAGCCGCCGTGAGGTGCTTGTTGGAAGCCGGATGATTGCGAGTCGACACACACAGATCTCAGGATTAGCTGTTTAACCACCGTCTCAGTTGCTCAGGCCATCACTCCAGCTCCTAAGGGGGGGCAATTACTTTTAAACATTGGGGTCGAGTAGCCGAAGTCCTCTCCGTCTCAATCGTTCATTCTTTCCTTCTTTCTACCAGCTGTGTTAATGATTCCTCGGTGTCAGCTCGGCCTCTTCTTATCATCGGTGCGGCGCTCCACCTCTGCTGTGAGGATCGGCAACTCAGGATAATCAGACATCAAGAGTCCTCGAATGCACTTATCAGTGTGTGTGTGTGTGTGTGAGAGAGGGAGAAAGAGAGAGAGTGTGTGTGTGTGAGAAAGGTAGAGAAACCGCACACACCTTCAGCAGCACTGCAGTGCAGTAGTGTTACTTTATTCAGGTTTATTTTGTATTGTAGAGACTGTAATGTTCGCTGTTCCTCCATAACATTGATTATTTTCCCGAAACATCACGCCCTTCAGTGTTTCCTCATTCCTGAACCACACATTGTTCTTTATACTTTTATTTTAATATAAACCTGTGACGTGGAGCTGCACGAGCTTTATCCAAAATTCAGACCATTAAGAATTCTCAGTGTGTGTGTGTGTGTGTGTGTGTGCGCTCACTTCCTCCTTGTCTTTGACTCGTGTTTGCTTTGGGCATGTACCGTCTCTAACCAAAATCAGATAAAGTGTTTAGCCTCCTCTCAGTCTGCAGGGGATTGCATTAGGGGCTTCTATTTAGGTTTCACACACACACACACACACACACACACACACACACACACACACACACACACACACACGTACATGTACACACAGAAACAGGAAGCTCCTCTTAGGCATGTACTGTATCTGTAGCTGGCCATGGAGGATGATGCTCATAATGATGGCAATTATTCTCTCTCCATCACTTTTCTCTCCATTCTTCTTATCATAATACATTTTATTTATAATGCACTTTATATTTAAAGTGAATCTCAAAGTGTTACTAAATTATTTTGACCCAAAAGCTCTGATAAAAAGATACCTTTTGAGACCAGATTTAATAGCATCACCAGTAGAGTATCCTCAGATACTCTGGCAGAGCGTTCCACAGCCTGGGTGCAGCTGAGCAGAAAGCCTGATCTCCATTAGTATGAAGCTTGGACTTAATGTGATGTTAGGTGTCCTAGCCTGGTGTGGGGTGCCTACTTAAATAGCTTCAGTCTTAGAGCTGTTCAGCTGCAGGAAATTCTGCTTCATCCATGATTTCATCTCCTCCAAACAGATGGTCAAAGTGGCCTATGGTGGCGTAAATAAGGAAGTTGAATTTGTCCTGAGGTAAGGCTGAGTATCATCAGCGTAGCAGTGAAATCAAATCCCGTGCCGACTGATAACACAGCCCAGAGGAAGCATGTACAATATAAACAAAATGGGGCCGAGCACTGAGCCCGGAGAAACACCACAGGTGACACTGAGTGTAGCGGATTTAGCCTCTCCAAGGGAAACACGCTCCGTTCTTCCAGTAAGATATGATGAAAACTAGTCATCAGAGACAGAGAGACCAACAGTATGACACAGTCTGCAAAGAAAAAGGTTGTGATCAACAACAACAGGCTGAAATTTCTCAAACAAATCATTTTGTTTTAGATGGAATTGAAGCTTTTTTTTTTTTTTACTTTTTCTTGTTCTCTTCTCATCACTCCTCCACTTCTCTCTCGATCACTCCTCTTTACACATCACTCCTCCTCTTCACTCTTCTTCTAACATTTCTCTCTCTATCACTCCTTCCTCTATCACTTTTATCTCTCCATGATTCTTTTCTCTTACTTATCTGTCCATCCTTCTCCTCTTCCCATCACTTTTCTCTCCATCCTGTTTCTCTCTATCACTGGTCTCTCCTCATTACTCCTCTTTCCTTCCCACCCTTCCCATCACTCCTCTCTCCACTCATCATTTTTCTTTTCCCATCACTTCTTTCCATCGCTCCACTTCTCCAGCACTCTTCTTCATCGCACTTGTTCATCACTTTGTCTGTGAAAAAAATTTCATTCACAAAAGGCCCTCTGCTGTAATTGCCTGGTTGGGGGTTGTCATGGAGACGGGGCCAGGTAGTGCTGGACCAATTTGAAAGAAATGAGTGGGAAACACACATACACACACATATACACACACACACACACACACACACACATACACACCTGTTTACAAATGATATGAATAATGAACTGGGGAAGAAACAAACTTCCTAAACTCTCTGGATCTCTGACACACACACACACACACACACACACACACACACACACACCTTCTCAGTCTTCAGTTTTTAAAATCGTTATAGCTATATAGCGAAGCAGGCTTGCTGACTGTTTCTCTCATTGTAATATTAGCTAGATTTCTTCAATAGGCTTTTTTAAAAAACTCTTAGTTTTACTTTACTAAGAAGGGGCCGTTCGCTAATTACAAACTAGCAGTAAACTGCATCACATCAGCTAGCGAGGTCGGTTTAATAATTGTATAGCGCTAATGGCTTGTTAGGGTTATTTTCCAGTGTCAACCTGTTGATGGTGATGATGATAATGATGATGATGGGGATAGTGGTAATAATGGTGGTATCTGTGATGATGATGGAGGTAATGATAGTGATGATGGTGGTAACAATACGGCTTATGATCACCAATCATGGTGATTAGGATAGTGGTGGTACTAATAATGAGGATGGTGATGGTGGTGACAATGATGATGGTTAAGGCTGTGGGCTACTGGGTTACTGATTGGAAGATCAGGGGTTCAAACCCCAGCACTGGCAGCACTGTTGAGCCCTTGAGCAAAGCCCTTAACCCTATACTCACGGTGCTGAAGGTACATGAGACAAATAATAATAATAATTATTAATTATGATATAATAATGGTGAGAATGTTGGCGGTGATGATTATGGTGGTAATTGTGGTGATGGTGGTGACAGTGATGGTGGTGGTGATTTTGCTTGTTGTGATTTAAAATGGTGACGACGCCCTGATGGTGGTAAAGATATGATTGTGCTGGTTGTCATGGTAATTGATGACAGTAGTGGTGATGTGGTGATGCTGGTGATGATAGTACTGACGATGGTGGTGGTGATGATGGTAGTTGTGAAACGTTTTAAGAAAATTAGGCTGTTGATTGAATATCTAAAAAAAAGTTTGATTTAGAAAGTTTTATGTATTGCCATGGAAAACTGAAAGTGTTATTATGGGATGGTGGAAGTCCAATAGAAATGAATTATCAAGCTGAAACATAATCAGAATGACACTGTTGAAAATTTTCATTTTGCTGCCTGTAGCGTTACTGATGAGGTGTGTGAGTGTGTGTGTGTGTGTGTGTGTGTGTGTGTGTAAACAACATTATTAGCAGCCTGCTCGCACCGCGGGTCAGAACACTTGAAACACTTGGCTGTCTGCCTTAAAGGAAAATGATGAGAGATAAGACAGCTCTCTGTTAGTGTGTGTGTGTGTGTGTGTGTGTGTGTGTGTGTTTGAGACTGAGATCAGACACAGAGATCAGATGTGACTCTGTGATTGAAACATCACCGCTCAGTCACACACACACACAAAGCTAATGGGCCGTGACCGACCGCTACTGAGAAACGAGAAGCGTCTGTCAGAGAGGAAGCTGTTTGTCGAGGCCGAGGATAAACAGCATTCATTCATCTGCCGACTTTAAAGGTCAGATAAACGCGAAGCAAAAGATATACACATAATAGACCTCTTTTTTTCTCCTGGTTGGCGTACCGTACCGTCCTTACTCTTTAGACGTAGCGGTGTGGTGCATCAGTGTTTTAAAAACAATTTGTTGTCATGTTAAGAGATTACTGTAGGACGTAGTATCAGAGGCGGCAATACTAACAAAACAATGCTGTTCCTAGAAAGACCCGAGCACAACTACGAGTCTAGTACAGGTAGCTAGCTTGATTTCAGTTTGAAAGTTGGCGGTATTGTGGGTGTAGCGGTGTAGCGGTGTAGCAGTATTTCCATATATAACTTACAAATTAATAAATGAATAACATTACAGGAGAATATCTGCATGGCATTTGCATAAAGATAGAAAGGAGCGAGTGTAACAAAGTTACCAGAAGAACTCAGATCCTCCAGCAAGCTCAGTAAAACCTACCAGCTGTTTTATTTATAGTTCTGCGCAAATCTGTGTCTAAAACTCCGGATTTAAAGCAGTGAGTTTTGCCTCCAAATATTGACGGTTTATTTTATTGCTCTGCATAGAAGTTTCGTTAATGCAGAAATGTTTTCGGAAGGATCTTCTGCTCATGCCATATTTTTGTATGTGTCCAAGAACTTTTTGCACAGTAAGTAAAGCAGCTGGTAGGTTTTACTGAGCTTGCTGGAGAATAACTGCGTCACCCTGTATTTTCACTAACTGTTATAATCTAGCCTTGAGTGTGATGGTGCCAATACTTATGGTTCAATAAATTTTTACATTTGCAAAAAAACTAAACAAAACAAAAAAAAAAAAACAGTTCACTGACTTATGTTCCTGTCTCTGCTATCTTTCTCCGATCATCTACTGCAGACTGAAGGATGAGCAGCAGCAGCGTGATTATCTCCGGGAGGAATGTAGAGAAGATAAACACAACATCTCTCTCTCTCTCTCTCTCTCTCTCTCTCTCTCGCTCTCTGTTTCTCTCTATCCATGTCTCTGTCCATCTGTCTCTTTCTATGCATCTCTCTCTCTGGATCTCTTTCTGTCTCTCTTAATATTTTACAATCTACATTAAGGATTAACAAAGTGCTCTATCTATCTATCTATCTATCTATCTCTCTATCTATCTATCTATCTATCTATCTATCTATCTTGTCTCTCTCTCTTGCTCTTTCTGTCCTTCTCTCCGTCTCTTCTTCCCTGTCTGCCTGTCTCACACACAGTTTCCATCACTTTGTCATTTTTTTCTCTACTGGTCTCTTTCATTCTCGCTCTTTCTATTCTTCTTTCTGAATCTTTTTTTCTCCATGTCTTCCTCTGATTATCTTTCCTTTCTGTCCCTGTATGCCCGCCGCAATCACGACATTTCTTCCTCTACCTCCCTCTCTCGTGATTGACTCTTTCTCCCTCCCTGCCTCGAATCCTCGCCGCTCGCTCTCCCTGTTCTTCTTACTTGTCTCGCTCTTTCTCTCTTGCTTTCAAATTCTGCCCTCTTTCATTGTCATCATTGTCTCTTTTTCCCCTCTCTGTCTTTCTGCCTTCTCTTTCTGATTCTCTCAGTCTGTCTCTCTCTCTCTCTCTCCATTATTTCTTCAGCTCAGTCGTTTCTCCGAGGAACATTTTTTGAGCTCTAGTGTTTGTCCAATTCTTGTCCGTGTTTTCAGCGTCTCATTACCGTCCCATCCTCTCTCTCTCTCTCTCTCTCTTTTCTTGTCCGGGTCTTTAAATATTTACTCCAGTAAACCTCATACTTAATGTGAAGAAACCAAAACCAAACAGCCGGTTTAATGATGTATTCGTTTATTTTTGATTCCCAGACTGACGTAGACGTCTGAACGTCTGGAGTTTCTGTACACGGTGTAAAGTTCCGCCGCAGGATCCCGCACGCTGCTCGGGTCACATCCATCATCTTGGAACCTTAAAATAAATCCATCCTTACTCACCGGTTTGAAGCTGGACGTTGACGTGAGGACACGACGTTGTTTCTAAACACACCGAGTAATTTAAATTTTACTGAAGTTTTTAAAAAGATGGCAGTTATGCACAGCATGAAGCAGGCAGGATTTCACTCAGAACTAATTGAAACTTTATTAAAGTCACAGCAAATGACTTACGGTTGCTATAGTAACAGCTCTTCAGAGGGACGAGTACGGCAAACCATCCGCCCTTATTTCATTTCGCTTTGATGTTGATCTGGTGCAGATCTTATGACTCAGCTGAGGAAAAACTAATGTAACTACAAAGGGATAAAAAGTCTGATATTGAATTTTAAAAAGGCAAAGAAAGATATAAC
This sequence comes from Clarias platycephalus, assembly GCA_030068275.1. Classification (NCBI taxonomy): domain Eukaryota; kingdom Metazoa; phylum Chordata; class Actinopteri; order Siluriformes; family Clariidae; genus Clarias; species Clarias platycephalus. The sequence goes on along the minus strand of JAQQZT010000012.1, from coordinate 36,279,207 downwards.
CCGTTTTGTATGACTGTTTGTCGTTGTGTTCAGTACAGCGCTGCGGGGTAAACGTCTCACCACGTGGAGCGTAAAGAACCCAGCCCAACAGATTACTTTTGTACTTGCGAGCTGGAGGACACACGACGCCGGGATCACGAGAAGTCAGGAAGGCTTCTTTAAAAGGCTAAAGGCTAGCATCGCGGGCTAGCGTCGCTGTGTGGAGCGCCAATCAGCTCGACAGATTAGATTAATAAACGCGTGTGTGTTTTTGGTGAAACATCAAATCTTTAGCTGTGTGGATAGAGCAGTTACGGCGAGAGTTAGTCTGTCTCTCTGTCTCGCTTTCTGTCTCGGTGTAATTACGGGGTAATGATGGCGTACGCCTGTCACTCGCTGCTGCTTCACGCTGTGCGGATCCGGTTATTGGATTTGCCTCGGGGTCGTCTGGAGAAACAGCTCTCTGTCTATCTCTCTCTATCCGTGTGTGTGTGTGTGTGTGTGTGTGTGTGTGTGTGTGTCGCTATCAAAGATCTAAAATCTCACCCTCGTTCAATAAACCTTAAACATCTCATTACTCACGTTTTGTGAATGAGCTGTTACTACGGAAACGATACCACATCAGAACCTGGGATGCTGCAACAAACTCCTTCTGACCAATCAGACTCAACAGTGCTGACGATACGATGATGCCGGAATTAGGAGTGTTATCGTTATTTTTAACTTGATTAAACATTTTGGATGTCATCTTTTCTTAGCGCCACCTGGAGGTGTTAGTCACGCTAGTCAAGAAAAACATGACGACATTTTTTGTTCTTCATATGTAGACGTACAAAGGTGAAACGTAGTCGTTTTTTTTTTTAACGGTCGACCGAGTCAAGCTTTTATGAGATGGAATCAATAATTTTCTAGACTACTGTAGTTCTATAACACGCCAACAGATGGCAGCACAAGGCTGTGCACACAGTCACAGGGAGCCCTGACCTTCATAAGTCAGAGTGCCAAAAGACATTTTCCAGTGTACATCAGGAGCTGTGTGACTGGCGTTATTCTGACCACGTCTGCTATTTCATCATGGACAGCAAGTTTTCAGCAAGTTTCGAGTTGTTCAGAGCGGCATGCACACTTCATTAAGAATTCGTGCCCAGGGGTCAGACCGTCAATACTGAATTCTACTGCCCAGGTTTTAAGGCGTCTGAGGGAGGACGTGCGGAGGAAGCAACTGGATCTGAGGCGCACTAATCTCAAAACTTTTTAAACTTTCAAATGTGCTGATCAGCTAAGATTTCTAAACAAAACAAACCGGGAAGTGTCTAAGCTTAGCATAGCTATAATTATTTAACGATCCTCTACGCTAGAATGCATTGCTTTTATCAAACGGCCCTTCTTCTTTGATAGCGTTTAAGGATTTGTCTAGAACCTTTACTGGTCACCTGACCTCAGAGCCAGCAGCTGAAAGACTTTGTTTTCACAGTATGTTTATTTGTACAGCGCCATCTGCAGGCGCTGGATGTGAAAATTTTTTCACAGAACGTTCCAGTAAACCCAGTCCACTTTGAACCCGTTAATCATGTGAGGTCAGTTTGCTTTAAATAAACCATAAAACGGGCGTGTCTGGTACAGGGTCAGACTCAGCCCATATCCACAGAGCGAACCTCGACCTTTGATGTGTTTTATACGTGTTGTGATCTATATGCGGTGTTTATATGCACTTATACACCGCGTTCCTCCAGTGCAGCAGATAAGACAGGAGATAGTCTGATGCTTTTATCGATTTAGTGCCTGAGAGCGGTGGCTCATTTCTGAGGGCGGTACCACGACCTGTTCTACTTTAGCTCCCACATCACAGGATCAAGGTTACGGCCAGGTCTGTACTTCCTGATGAGTGATGTGTGTGATAAGCCTGATGTACACACTAATGCACTGTGGATATGTGTATAGAGTTTACCGCATTTTCCAGATGCTAAACCAAAAAAAAACAAAATAAATAAAAACATGGTGCTAAACACGCTAGCAAACACACAAACTACTAACGTATAATTTGTCAAGCAGTGTATACTAGAATAGCATGCCTACTGTAACCGCACTGATAAAAGGACCAACAGGCAAAATTATTGAAGTGCCAACATTAACATAAACACACTAACAAGCAGACATAATACTGTAACGAATGCAGTAGCATGTGTACAGTAAACACACAAACACACAAGCAACCATAAACATTGGAGTAGCAAGTTACCAAACCTCGAGCAGCAGGATGACCTCAAACACACTGACAAGAGATTAAACTACCGTAATGTCTCGAGCAGCACGCCTACCACAAACGCACTAACTAAATATCAAACTACCGTAACGTCTCAAGCAGCACGCCTACCACAAACACACTAACTAGAGATTAAACTATTGTAATTACATAAGTGGCACACCTATGACTAACCCATTTAGAAGCAGTCTCAACAGATCAGCACGCCTACCACAAATGCGCTAACAAAAGATCAAACTACCGTAATGTCTCGAGCAGCACGCCTACCACAAACGCACTAACTGAATATCAAACTACCGTAATGTCTCGAGCAGCACGCCTACCACAAACGCACTAACTAAATATCAAACTACCGTAATGTCTC
>JAQQZT010000012.1:36241370-36255528 GCA_030068275.1 Clarias platycephalus | reverse complement strand
TCTCGTGTCTTTCATTGTTTTGACAGGTGACTCCCATAGACGCTATGCGGTGCAATAGATTCAAAAGAACGAACGACTCGGATTGGAAGGTATAAGAGGTGAGCTGTTCATTCTGTTTATTATAATATGTCCTTAGTTACATTGTAATATTTTCATAGCTGGAACTATAGCCAAAATTTTTGTATGAAGACGTATTGGGGGTATTTTATTGAAAACGCAATATTTTAATTTACTTCATGAACGAGATTCAAAGAACCGAGTCACTAAAATGATTCGAACTTCCCATCACGTGTAGTAGAACACAAACCCACACACACTACATCTATGTGGTTGGCTCTTACCTCCACCCTCTCGCTTACCGCCCACTCGAGAGGACCAGAGTAAACTCACTGTCACTGAAGAGCGCTTCACTAACACGTTCACACACTTCTCTCCACACCAGGAGCGTCACACAAACCAACAAGTTACAGAAATGAGGAAGTTTTTTAAACCAACCCCACTCATTTTCAGGAAAATAAAATAAATTTTTCCTTCAGCAATATTGCACAACTCTTAGCTTTCAGTAAGAGCAGATTTATCTTTCTTTGTTCTTTATACGGTCTAACTGTGGTGTGTTTAATATTTATTTTACTGTGTTTTTTTATATATGGGTGGAGCTAGATTACACTCACTGATTTTATTCATTATTATTTTTGTTATACACATTATACAGAAAATGTGTTAGCTACTTGTGAGATAGAAGCTACTTCTGAAGTTTCTACAACATGGAAGTGACAGATCTCAGCTGTTTTGGAGAGATGATTTTATGTGTTCCCACAATGGCCATTTCTCAGCGTTATATACTGTCTCACTTCAAACTATAATCATTTAAAATGCAAATTATTCATATTTCTTTTTCAGTATTGATACTGAAATTGGTGTAAGCCAAAAAATTGTTGCTTAAATTGATTTTTGGTAAAAAAAAAAAAGCTTAAAAAGCACAAAAAATCTGTAGTGTCCGTAACCATGTCAAAGTCACGCTGCGATATCTTAACAATTTTGCATTTTAGAATAATACACTTTTTCAAGTTTATGTCTTTTCATGTAAAACCTAAATTGGCCAAGTTTCATCTGGATGACAGTTAAGACGGTTGCAAGATTTGAATTCAAAAAAGTTACGGACACTACGGACATAAAAGGGCACGAAACTGTATTTAGCAAATGTGTTTCTTTTTATTTGATAAAAATATAAATGCGTATGAATGAATATTTACAAAATACGAAGCATGGAAACATTACCAGAAACATTAGATTGGTACCTGTGATGTGCCATTTCTTTAACATCTGAAATGAAACAACGGCATCTAGTGGTAGACAGGTGACACAACAAGGCTCCCAGGTTCCCCGGCTCTGAAAGTTCCCTGATATTAAACTCTGCTTTACTCATTCAGTACCACTGAATTGTTTTGCTTGGCACATAAACTGGACCACTGTGATAACGAACTGCAAACCCGGACCACAGAACTGAAGCAGAGTCCACCGCTGATTTACAAACGCGGACTGTTGGAAGGAGTCTCCAGTGTCAGTGCTTTGTCAGGTCATGTGACTTTAACATGACTTCATGTTCTGAGACAAAGTTCTTGACTCTAACACACACTCGCACACACACACACCATCCTTGTTCTAACTTACCAAAGGTGACGGTCTTCTCACGGTGGTAGTAACCGTCTGCATCCTTCTTCTTCAGCATGGAGCAGAGATCCATGGAGCAAACGTTCTCCTCGCCAAACTCTCGCTGCTCAAATGCAGTGAACAGACTGAGGTCCAGCTTCTTGACTCCCTAAAACACACACGTAATTGGGATGAGCTGTGACTGACCACACACACACACAGGAACATGATGTCCAGCAATCTGTTGGGGCTGATAACCTCAGCAGGATGTGTGTGTCTGTGGGATGGTGGGAAGATTAAGGAGGCTGCTCCTATCTGACACTTCCTGATGGTAAAGTCTCAAACACAAACGCACACAGTATGAAGGATCAAAATAGGAAAGAATGTGTCATATTGAAATATGGCTAAGCTACAAAAAAAAGGAGCTCGGTGCCAAAACAAGCCCATAACTCCACGAAAGCGGGTGCTGCCGGCAGGACCGGAGGGTGAGACGTGACTGGGAGGGAACAGACATGACACGGAGGAGATATTTCTCATATACTTTGAAATGCTCTTTCCGCTTCAAGGTCATCATGGTGCAGCTATACACACTGACGTATACCGAACATCGCCGCCTATGGAGAGCTTTAAGAGCACTTCGCTGAGCGAGGTGATGGAAGGAGGCGCAGAGTTCCGGATTAAAATCTAGTTACAAACCACTCAGTCACGAAGAAGGCGATTAAGTGCGTGCGTGATGTTTTTTTTGTTTTTTTTAATCTATGAGTCAGGACAGACCTAGATCATAACATTTTATCGCTTAACATTACTATACCTCCATCTTTACACGTTGAGAGAGTCGGGGCCCGTGAGCGTTGGCGTAGGGTGCACTGTGATGTGCTGCTACCTGTTGTTCTCTTTTACAGTTTCTTCCTGACTTTTCATACGGTTTCAGACACAGAACACGTTCGGTTCTAGAACACTGAAGGCACTAAACTTCTGGAACTCGGGTGTCCAAGGACTTTTAAATTCTGATAGTTGATTTTCATCATGGGAGGTTTTAGAACACTGAGAACCGTGCTCTGCATTACAGAACCTGAACATCCTGAAGCTTTCCATTCTGATCAAGGAACTGGTCATTCTGTGACATTCTAGAACACTAAGACCTTTAACATTCAAGAACTAGAGTAGGTCCAGGATTTCTTCTGAGCTTTTATCCTGGGAGGAGACTGGAAGCTTCAATGTTCTTCCTTATTTACTCTTTTCAAAGCACCCAGAATTCAAAATTCAATCACTATTCAAGACGATGGCTTCCAGGCCCTCAGTGTGAGTATCCCAGGAATTTCCCAGTCTGGTTGTGGGATTCCTTTTTGGGTTTGAAAATAAAATCTTGAACCTCAGCCATTCTAGAACGTTTCACGCCTTATCTCTTGCCTTCATCTAAACAGTATTGAGCATTGCAGAACTCAAATATTCTGGAACTTTCCAGTCTGATCAAGGAACTTGTCATTCTGGAATATCCCACATTTAACATCCTAGAACTCTTGGAATTTCACTGCTCTAGAACTCGAGATAATCCTAAAACCTTTCAGTGTAATCATGGGCCATTCCCATTAAGGGGACTCTAAGAATTTAATCATGGGATTTAATCCTATTAGGTTCTGGGACATTAGGAGCATTGTCATTGAAGAATGAAGAATTTTAGGTTTTATTCTAGAATCCCTCTGGAACTCTCGAACTCTGGAGTAATTCTCGAACATTTCATAGACATTCACCTGTGAGACTCTAGAACACTGGGAGCTTCATCCTTCTTGAACTTCATTATTTAATCATTTCAAAGCATCCAGAAAACTCTACATTCAATCATTAAACTCCAGCCATACTAGAACCTCTCTGCCTTATCTCAGGCTTTTGTCTCAACAGCATATGGCGTTGCAGAACTAAAATATTCTGGAACTTCCCAGTCTGATAAGGGAACTGTTCATTCTGGGACATCCTCGTCCCCTACGACTTTAACATTCTAGAACTATGGGAACTCCATCACTCTAGAACAAGTAGTGTTAAAACATTTTAGTGTAACTATGGGCTTTCATTCTGGGAGGCTCTAGGACACTGGGAGCATCAACATTCTTGACCTTCAGTGTTCTGGATCTTCTATAACTAAACATTCCAAAATACACAGGACCTCAACATTTTAGAATAAGTGTCCCAGACCTTCAGTGTTCTCATTTTGAAAGGGTCTACAACATTCAAAAACTTGAGCACTCTTGGATTTTCCGGCTTGCTAGTTGGATTTACAAAATTCTAGGTTTCTCAACCTCTCTCTCTCAGGTCTGGGAGGCTCTGGGACATTGGCAGGATTGTCATTGTAGAAGTTGAGTAATCTAGAATCATTATTTCAGGGTTTAAGTTTGATTGTGGGATTCCATTTTAGGATTCATTCTAGAACCTCTCTGAATCTACCTAGAACCTCTCTGGAACTCTCGAACTCTGGAGTAAGTCTCGAACATTTCAGGGTCCATTTCATGGACTTCCATTTGTGGGGCACTAGGACACTGGGAGCTGCAACATTTTAGAATTAGAATATTCTAGAATCATCATTCTAGGCCTCGTGGGCTCTTCAATTTCCCAGTCTGATTGTGTAATTCTGTTTTTTGGGTTTCACAAAAAATCTAGAGGTTCAGTCTAGATCGTCCCAACTCTGAAGAACCCAGGCAGATCAAGGGCTTTTCTCCCACCCACCCCTCGCCTACCTCCACACATTCTGGGACTTCAGGGACTTGAGTCACTTTTTTTTTCTGATAATAGACAAGAACTTCTAGAACAACTGGCAATTAAAGTTCAGAGCTCTACTCTTTCCATGCATTGTAAACAAACATCTCATTATTAAAGAAATTTGCTTTTTCAATCGACAATTAAACTCATTTTTAAATAAGTTTGTGACACGGAGCCGCTGCTGTACATGAGCCGTTACTATAGAAACCATAATGTATTAGAACATAAACCTGTTCTCCTCTCAAGACAGCTGTTATGGAAACTTAATCAATACCTTCTAACCAATCCGGAATTCAGAAATAATGATAAAGGGTTGCTCGATATAGTAATTTGATATAACTGCAAGAGGTTTTTATTATTATTATTATTATTATTATTTTACAAGGTCACTGAATGATCTAAAAGTCAACACCTCCAAACCTGATTAGAGGCACCGTGGTCAAGTTCCAGCACAGAATCAAATTAAGGCAAAGTGTGAAGCGCAATAAAACAAATTCGACAGCAGAAATAAAACGATTTTGCTCCATTTAGAAAACGGGCAGCGCGTTGAAGCACGCATTCCAACAGTTTTACCTTGACGTTAAAATCCGGGTTTCTCCCCCAGTCCCGAACAAACCCTCTTACAATCCCGTCCGAGTTTATTCCTGCTGTTCTCTGTTCCTTTCCTCCAGGGTTCTGACAGCGTTCTGAGGATCGGTTCTCACCTGGCGCCGGAGCTTGGGTGCTCGTGAGAGCTTGATGAAGGTCAGGTGAGGTTTGAAAGCTTTCTGGTCTCCGGTCGGGATCCCTTTCTCCTCGAACGCCCTTCTGACTGAGTCTGGAACAACAACAGAGAGAGAGAGAGAGAGAGAGAGAGAGAGATTGATTCAGCTATCAGAGCGTCCAAGGCTATTTACAGATCAGGAGGGACAGCTTTAAGACTGAAGCCCCTCCAATGCTTAATGTAAGACAAGGAGAGAATCAATACTAAGAGAGAGACAGAGCGAGAGAGAGAGACGGAGTGAAAAGGAGGAATGTGGAGAGATATTGACCAGGAATAAAAAAAATAATAATAAAAACTGAGTGATGCTGTTAAGAGGGCAGATTCCACCCCTCCCCCGCCCCAGTATAAAGGTGATACATGATACACAACTCAAACTAAAGGTGACGTTCTTGGAGAAATGGATTCTGATTGGTCAGAAGGTGTCCCGCGTCACTTGAGGAAGGGGTAGATGTTTGGATCGCTGCCCCTGAGAACCTGGTGTACCTGGTAGGTACGGAATGGAATAAGGTCCTCGACCGGCCCATTTCTGGCCACTTCTTATGAAGTGAAGACCGAACAGCGTCCTCAGAAGATCCCAGTACCAGAAGTTATTCTGTTCTTCAATCAGCCTTGTACGAAACGGCGTAATGCAATAGACATCGCAACTGTTGGCAGATTGAGGTGGAGCCAAAGGCCATGCTCATGCCACAACATCAAGTTTCTGGGGTTATCAATAATCAAAGTTGAATATTCTCCTTACAAAGTTGTTTCTTCATCACATGGACAGCAATGTCTCACTAACATGAGGAGAGATAAAGGACGGAGAACTCACCTGCAATGTGCGTGAGGGTAATGAGGTGCTCTCCCTCTTTGATCTGGACGAAGGCTACTTCCTGTCTGAAGTGGCCAATGCCGTGGAACGGCAGCACGAGGCTCCGCCCACCCATCAGGGACGTCAACATCGGCTCCATCTCTACTATTGCTAATGCGGCTCTGCGTGAAACACACACACACACCTAGCTGTTATTCCCCCTGGGAGGTGCACTGACGCAGGTGTGAAATCACACAGAAATGTCTTGCACACTCCATCATAAAAGCCCGCACACACACACACACACACAGAATCTAGCTGTTTTCCCCAGGAATGTTGCTGTGACGCACATACGTGTGATATCACATACTTTAATACACAATCATGTACTCTCTTATAACACACACACACACACACACACACACACACACACACACACACACACACAAATCCCCTGACTGCTCAATCCAAGCATAATCTGAACCCACCGGAGCGGAAGATTACTCTTACATAACTGCACACACTCCACATCCTGTGGAGAAAAAAAACTAGAACACGTCGGATGAATCAGAAGTCAGAATCACTCACAACTCAATCGCGATCAATCTGTGTGTAAAATAATCTAATTCACGTCCAACACATCCATACACACTACCTGACGATAGGACGAGGTGCGGGGAAGTACTCGAGGGAGAAAATCCCAGTCCACCCCATCCGTCTCCGGTACCAATCCCATAAAACCACACCGGTGCTGCACGCTCAACATAATACAAGGAAACACTACGACACGCTACGTACCGTGACATCATTGTGGCGGTCGTACAGCGCTGGAGGATGTAATTAACTCCTAATGTTACTCTGGGATCACGATTACAGGACAGCAGTGGTATTATTGTAAAATGACTCATTACTGTCACATTGGTTAGTCTGGCATCACTGGAGTATTACTACGACACTGCCGTAATGTTACTGGGAAGTAGTGTCTCTCTACTGTACAACAGCTGAATTAAACTTCAACTACCAATAAATCGTAAACTGTTGGCATATTTGGATTCTGTAGCGTAAACACAATTTGTGTAATGTTACAATAGTTACAGTTTTGCTTTAAAATACGTATTTAATTGAGTTTGAGAGATTGCATTCGAAACAAACTATGCATTATAACAAAATATGCAACGTATGCAACTGTAACAATATAACATTTTAACACAAAGTGGTTCTTATGTGAATATGGATTTTTTTCTTTCTTTTCTTTTTTACATGTGCAATATTATTAAAATGTTTTTAAAAAAATTATATATATATCGCTCTGTCGGACTTAAGAACAAATCGGACTTACGGACGTGCTCGCAGAAAGGAACCTGTACATAACTTGGGGACTTCCTGTACTTCGATGTATATGTTTACTTAACTGCACCGTCACATCGGTAGTACTGCGATGTCACCTGGACATGACTGCAAAATGATGTTGCTGTTACTTTAGTGTCACTTACATTACTGGTGTTACGCAATCTTGGCCTTAATTTAGTAAACAAGTGTAGCAACATTTTGGGTGTAACAACAGATAAACACCTGCATAGTTGCACTGTTGACAATAGGAAGCTGAGCTGAAGGTGTTTGTGATGTCCTCTTCATGCACGCAGACAATTATTATGCTATAAATAGTAGCACTTAGATTGTAAAAGCAAACAGAAAAACATGTTTACTCCTAATCATGCTTCTGCTTTCATCATTATGTGCATAAAATACACTTATAATATTTAACAGAAGCGAATTTCTTTTTAGTATATATATAAATATATATATATATATATGCACGTTAGACATCTACAGGCATGCGTGAGGTGTACTATACATACGTGTCGATCTGCTCCTGTGTGGACAGGTGTGTGACGAGCAGTGTGATGTGGAGCGTGCCAACAGGAACCAGGGCTCTGGAGAGACGAGAGTCCTTCTGCGACACCTCAGCATGGACCTCCTCCACTCCCTGCTTTATCTACACACACGTCCAGAAAACCACAAGTGCTCAGTCATGACGTGGTAGCGTAATGTACGAGCTGTTTGTGCGGCTAGATGTGAGCTGAACCTTTGGGTTGGTGATCGGGATCGACACAAAGTAATTAGGGCGAGGGCTATCCTTTTTCTTCTTTTTCTCTTTCTCTTCATCTTCCTCATTTTCCGCACATCCCCTGCCTTCATTACTCGCCTTCCCCTTCGCCTCAGGGTCAGAGACTGTAATGGAAATTAAAATAGCAGATTTATACCTTTTAAGAAATGTGAGCAACACATTATTATTATTATTATTACCTTAAAAAAAACTCCATTTGTAATCTCAAGACAGAACAAAAATGCAATCGGTGTGAACCTATTATAAGGATTATAAGGAGATGTCTAGGTTTGAATTTAACTACATAACACGACGTATATTGATTAATCCAGGACGGGCGACTTACAGCCGAGTTCCTTCCAGACCTCGGTGCTGCTGAAAGGAAGTTCAGCCAGGAGCTTCACCGCGCATTCGGCTTCCTTCACTTTCTTCTTACGTCCCCATGGTGTCCTGGGCTTCCTCTTCACCTTTGTCACCTTTTTCTTCACTGTAAACCACAAAGATGTACAGCTGGTCATTTCCTGAATCTGAATTTTACTTTGTACTGATTTTTGTAAACCCCACCCTCGCATTCTTCATATTTTGCTTTCAAACAGCTGTACATGTTTACTCTTTACATTAAAGTACAGTATTTTAATGTAGTCTTGGAGAGTACGTCATGAAGCCTGTGTTCTGTTTGTTAAGCCACACTGTGACCTGTGAATCTTTCAAGCATTAAAAAAACATCTAACTTATTGTATGAGAAACAGGTGCAGATGATGACAGATGATCAGGCCGGTTAGTATATAGTATATGGCTGATGCTGAATGCTGAGTGGTTGGAACAGACGAGAGGGGAAATGAGGACGCTGCTGAGGTTGTTACATACACAAACCAACTTTTAAATTGTACCTTTAGATACTTTGCAACCTGTCATAGTAAAACATTTAATTCGGCTACATATAATTTCAGTTTCTATGAAGAAATGAATGGGGTCAAGACGTACTGTTGTAAATAAAGATGTGGTATGTATTTTTTATCGAGTCGAATAAAAGTGATATCCAGTACAATATCAGGTTTCCTTGGTGATCTGTAAAACCTTTGCATGGTGATATTGTACGACGTTAATCGCTAATCAACAACATGGGGATATTATCATTTATTATTCTTATAATTAGTAGAATTACAAATCCAAGCATACAAACATGCAGGAAAAATGGAATTTGTGGATTTTTTTATTTAAACACCATCCATAATAGAGAAATGTTTAGTGTTAATACTAAAATATAGATTTATATATTATAGATTTTATTACACTATTTATCTTTTAAAATCCGTAATTAAGCAATGATCGCCTTAATTAATGGCCACCATACGTCCTGCACTCTTTCTGACTAAAGGTGTATCGAGGAATATTTGACTGTAGTTCATGATCACATTTGGGTTTGATTCAGTATGAAACACAACCTACCTGTAATCGGTTCCATGTCTTCTAGCGATGGTTTACACGCACTTTCCTTTTCCATCCGGACTGAAATCCTGCTTAGCTCTGTAATAAATTACATCACAGTGAAATATATCCCATACCGTACCATCATCAGATTAAAGAAAGAACAATAAACTTTATACTTCAGGCAAATCTTCCTCATCTAAGGTCAAACTTTTTAACACAAACCGGTTCCAAGGCAAATCCTTCTCAAATGTTTTATTATTCTTATGTTCCTTTTAGGAAGAGTTCTTTATCTGAGTCAATCTGAGGTAAATATTTCAGTTTTTGTTCACCAATAACATCTTATAAAGGCAAATCTTTCTTTTCTGAGGTAATTTTCTTTTCGGTTTATGACTAACTTTCACTAAGAAGGAAAATCTTTTATTTTTGGTTTTGGACAAACATTTTTATGAAGCAAATCTTTGTCATCTGAGATAATTTTGGTTATTAATTTGGTTTATCATTAATCTTTTCTAAGGTAAATAATTTATATTTTCACATTTTTATTGATGACTAACCATTTTCTGAGGCAAATCTTTCTTATGTCAGTTAAACCTCTTAAAGGTCAGCACACGACTAACATTTTATGGGACACATATTTCTCATTTGACACAAATCTTTTATGGTTTAGCTTTGAGCTAACATCTGTGTCAAATCTTTTATAATTTGTGGTAAATCTTCATTATTTTAGCTTACGACTAACATTTTCTGTGGCAAATATTTCTCATTTGAGGTAAAACTTTCATATTTTAGCATACAACTAACGTTTTCTGTGGCAATTTTTTCTAATTTGAGGTAAATATTTTATATTTCAGCTTATGGTTAACATTTTCTAAGGCAAATGTTTATCACCTGAGGTAAAGTTTTTATATTTTAGCTTATGGTTAACATTTTCGGAGTTAAACTTTCATCGTTTGAGGTAAAACTTGCATATTTTAGCTGACGACTAACATTTTCTGGGTCAATTCTTTATCATTTGAAGTAAATCTTTTATATTTTAACTTGCAGCTTACATTTTTTGAGGCAAATCTTTACCATTTGAGGTAAATGCATCATATTTTAGCTAATGGCTATCATTATCTGATGGGCAAATCTATCATATGAGGTAAAGTTTATATATTTCAATTCACGGCTAACATTTATAATAATTTATTTCCGTCTGAGGTAACTCTCTCATATTTCTAGTTTTAGAGTAACCTTTCATGAGGCAAGTCTTTCAATTCTGAGGTAAATTTATCTTATTTTGCTTTATCGTTGAACTTTTCTGCGCCGAATCTCTGTTGCGTTAGGTAAAACTTTCATATTTGTGTTTGAGACTAACTTTTGCAGTTGCTGAGATAAATTAACATTTTCTGAGGCAAATCTTTATAATCTAAATTAAAGGCAAGGTATAAACCTATCTAATTGTTGGCGTAAAATCTCGATCCTGTTTAATAAAAGGTTTGCGTATTGCAGTTTGACATTTATAGCAGTGGCATTTCATTTTAAATCGTTACTATAGACAGTTTTTGATACAGAATGAAGCCTGTCTATACTATAACCTGTCTATACCCATACAGTAAGGTCACCTGATACAGCTGCTAACGTGAGAGCGTGTCTCTGAGGCGTCCAAACTGCGACAGGGACAGGAGCAGAGACGTCGTTTCCCACCCGAACCCCTGCACTGAGCACTTTTTCACTAAAACAACCCGATAAACTCTTACGTACTGATTTAATTAGTGATATCTGTAACCTGAACATGTCACACTGCCCAAGGTCTCTCTGCTAGACCTCAGTTCAAACCCTATAACTAATGCATTCTAAATTCCATGTGAATGTGCAATATATGCATGATAAAACAACAAAATCTGACCAGTACAAGACTATTAAATCTCATTTAGAAATCCCTGCTTCATAATTTCACTGACTTAAAGTTGAATATTGATTTTATTATTGTTATTATTGTTATATAAGTTTCTTCTTGTGGTCTCCTGGTCTTAAGTCTCCTGTAGCTCATGACACAAAAGCTGAAAGCAAGACAAGCCTCGATCATAAGAGTCTAGTTTTATTAAGAAGCGGATCTGTTGGTTAATCTAGTAGATTTATAAAGATCTAAACAGGACCCCTGCTCTCGTTCCTTACAGCATTTAAAGAGTATTAATAGCGCGCGCTCCACGTCCGCCTTACGCACCGCGCGTGCTCGCTCGTGGTGTAAACAAGTACGGAAAGCCAAAAGGGTCATGCGGGTATTTGCGATTTAAAAAAAAAAAAAAAGAAGAGGCAAATGGGTTACTTAAAATCAGTGTTCTTTAGGAGTAATTAAAAATAATGTTTCATTATTTGATTATGATTTGAATTTAGACTTTGTTAAAAAAATATTCAATTTATTAGTAATTATATGTATTATATTTATATTATATATTTATAGTTATATATACAATAATAATTAATATTTATATTATTATATAATAAAATATAATATAAAATGTATGTTTTTTATATTCCTACTCAATAATTATATCATTATATCAATTTCTCAGAATGCATTTCATACATTAAAGGACCCGAAACTATTTTCTCAGGAAAATATCTGTCTGTCTGTTTGTCTGTATGTCTGTCCAGCCAGATTTTGTCACAAGGTAAAACATCAGGTAAAACTCTCTGGACAGAATCCACTGAATCTTCTGCAGTCCTTAAATTTCTGCCTGAAGTTGAACAGTTGTGTGTAGGATTTAATAATCTACTTTAAAATAATCTACTAATGCGCTACTGGCTCAATGTAAACAAACACCTGCACCAATAGATATTAATTATAAAAGATAAAGTGAATATTTTTACTGGGATTAGTTCATTTTTTTCCTTTTGTCTGAATTAACAGCGCTGAAGTGGTATAAGTGAATTTTAACACGCTGGAGTCGTTTTAAGACAAAACTTCATCTTTATCTGATTTATTACAAAAATGTTTCTTTTATTGATTATTAAGATTGAACCTTTCGTAGAAAAGAAAAGTATTAAGAACTTTTTTTTGTACATCTTTGCTTTCCTTGTTTTTTATCATTATTATTATAACATTTTACGTATACTTTTTAATATATTTTTATTTTAACTTTTTTTATTTAAATTAAAACTTTTTAAATAAATTGACATCTAACAACTCTCCTGAACGTCAGCTATTATTGTTATTATTATTATTATTATTATTATTATTATTATTTTACGTGTCATTTTCAGTACACAGGGTGTTAAAATGGGAAGAAAATTTGAAGGATCTCATCACCTGAGTCAGCAGGTCAACTCGGGTGAGGTGTGTGTTTGAGAGAGAGTGTGTGTGTGTATGTGTGTGTGTGTGTGTGTGTGTGTGTGAGTGCTGGTGCTCGGGCTGCTGTTTGGAAAAGGCGGGCATTGTTTACCGAGCTCTCTCTCTGGAGTCACTCTGGTGTTTCCTTCACACACACGTCTTTGTGGAGTGTAACGTTACACCTGCTGATTGGGTTGCAGCCGGAGGAGGAGAGCCTGAGGGATCGGGTGAACAGGTGAAGTGGAGAACAGGTGTATAAGGAGGCACTTTCCATGGAGCACAGGTACGAGGATACACCTGAGGGCCACACCTGAGAACTCTGGGATCGCAGGAGGATTTCCACAGCGTTACGGTGCGTGTGTGTGTGTGTGTGTGTTAATGAGGCTGGGGTTGTGTTACACATTACACACCGAATGAAAGCTTGACTATAAAGCGACGCTAGATTAATGTGGAGTAATTACACGTTTAGAGTCGCAGGGTTGAAGGTTGTGTGCTTGCGTTGTGAGTCTGACTCGAGTGTGCAGTCGGGACACCAGTGTGTGTTTCTGCACGGAGAACCCTGGATCGTTTCATTGTTCATGTACAAGTACGTGGTGGTGTGACTGTTTAATTCATTCCCCTTATCAATAGAGCGTCTTTATATCTCAGTGGAGCATGAGTTAAAGGTTTTACACCCTACTGAACACATCAAACACAGTCAGAGTAAAAAGATCAGGCGTCTACACCACACACACACACACACACACACACACACTTCTCACCAAGCAGACGCCAGAGCCTGGAGCCAGAGAGGAAGCTGTAGAGGGAAGGAATTAAACATGTGTGAGGTGTGGAGCTGGAGGGAGTGAGGGAGGGATTAAGGTAAGACTGAATAGGTGAGTGAATAAGTGAATGGGTGAGTGAGTGAATAAGTGAGGGGAAAGAGTAAATAAATGAAGTGGATAAATGAGTAAGACATGAATTAAATGAGTGAATAAATGAATGAGTAAATAAATAAATAAAAGAGTGAATGAGTGAATAAATGAGTGAGGTAATAAATGAATGAGTAAATAAATAAAT
Source organism: Clarias platycephalus (assembly GCA_030068275.1). Taxonomy (NCBI): domain Eukaryota; kingdom Metazoa; phylum Chordata; class Actinopteri; order Siluriformes; family Clariidae; genus Clarias; species Clarias platycephalus. Next base: position 36,241,664 of record JAQQZT010000012.1, on the reverse strand, counting down.
AAATAAAAGAGTGAATGAGTGAATAAATGAGTGAGGTAATAAATGAATGAGTAAATAAATAAGTAAATAAGTGAATGAATAAATAAATAAAAGAGTGAATGAGTGAATAAATGAGTGAGGTAATAAATGAATGAGTAAATAAATAAATAAATAAAAGAGTGAATGAGTGAATAAATGAGTGAGGTAATAAATGAATGAGTAAATAAATAAGTGAATGAATAAATAAATAAAAGAGTGAATAAATGAATGAGTGAGTGAATAAATGATTGAGGTAATAAATGAATAAATGAATGA